>BPQB01000096.1:0-117482 GCA_019973155.2 Phanerochaete sordida
AAAGGAAAGGGCAAGGCACGGCACGAATCGAGCCGCGCCGTCGATCTCGGCCAGCCATCGTCTGCAGCCCATCGGGCGCCGTCCGCTTGCAGCGCCCCTCCCCTGCCCCCCCAGCCCCCCCGGCCCCCCCCCGGCCCCCCCCCCCCCCCGCCGACATACGCCCTCCCCGCGCGGCCCCCATGTCGCGCGCCGCGCAAACTCTCGCTGGCGCATCGCCGCGCGCTGTCACGCCCCGCGCGAAGCACGCCGTGCGCACTTCTAGCCGCGTCGAAGCAGCGGCACGCGGCGCACGCCCTGCGCAGCGTCGCAGGAAGGGCTGGCGCGCACATGCGCATCGGGGCGCCCGGAGCGCACACCCGCCCGCATTGCGTCGGCGGCGCGCGGATCGAAGCCTGTGCCCAGCAAACCGCTCGCAACGGCGCGTCACCGATGACACCGATGACGTCGGCGCGACGCGCGAGCTACGGGGGCGCGCGCTAGAGCATGCGCACACAGTCGGGGGCGGCGTACGACTATCGCGCCGCCGCCGCAAACGGCGCGCAGCCTCCCGCTGTGCTCGCGTGCGCGCAAAAATCGCGCATGCACGTTCGTCGACGCGAGGCGGCGACCAGGCGCGATACGCGACGCGAGGCTCGCGCGCGGGCAGCACCATCAAACGCCACAACCGGGCAGGCGCCTAGCGGCGGCTCGTGCGCCATGCGCCCGGCGACGCGGACGTGCCGGCGGCGCGCTGCTGCGACGGCGGGGGCGTGGCGGGCCCTGGTGACGTCTGCCGCTCGGGCGTGCGTGGGGGTGCGTGCGGGGGTGCGGATGCGCTGCGCTGTGCCCGGCCGGAGTGCTGGCTTCGAGGGTGTGCTGCGCTCGAACGCCTGCTGTGGAGCCCGACAGAGGTGGACCCTGGACCCTGCTTTGCGCGTTACGAGAGCGCGTAGACAGTCTGGGGTCGGAGGGCTGGATTTGCGTCGCGCGCTGTCTTGATGCTCGTAGTCCGTTTGTCTCGTGACGCGCAGCCTTCTCTGCAGCCAGTCTACCGGGACTACCTGGCCCCGCGTTCCGGAAAACGAGAGATAAAAGTGCGTATCGCTGCACGTCAGCAGACGTCGCGCTGCGACACCCGTCCTGCGCTCGACTGATTTCTGTCCTGGATAGGTCGCCTTCGCGCACCACGTTCGAGGTGTGATTAGCCGAGCCTCCGCAACATAATAACTTCTGGCCGACTGCATCCGCCCTCTGCATCCGGGTGAGCTCATGCGATTCCATATACGTGGGAACGCACAGGACTTTCTGTTCTCCCGCAATCACGTTCAGGCTGCGATAGCGACTGATTAGGGAATATCAGCTGGGATCTAGATGACGGAAATCCCAAAATCTCGCCCCTTCTCCTCACTCATACGTTTGTCCCCTCTCCTACCTAACACCTCAAAGTGTCTTCGAATTCACTTCGAAGACGATCTGGCACGAAAAACGTACCCAAGTTGCGGGGGAGAGTTGCGTGCGGGAGGGGGGTTTCTGTAGTCTAGATCCCCGCTGATATTCCCTATTGCATATCTCGGATTGTATAGATCTGGACGTCCGATGTCTCCGTACACGCCCATACACCCTGAATGGCCCTGTCCATCTTGTGGGCACGCTTCTCTTCTCGGTGTTTAATTATGCTCTGCGCACTCTATGCGAGAAGCCCCCGCCGTAAGATGCCCAGCAAATCACACGAACGCAGGCGACGCGCGCTGCGTAATGCAGATGCGGCGCGTCGGCGCACCCGCCACGCTATCGCACCCCCGCACGCACACGGCCGCCGTCGCGCAGCACGCCTGTGCGCGTCGGCCCGGGACGCGGACGGCGTCGTACGCAGGGCCGCCCCTGGCAGCGGCGCGTGCCCAGGGTGTGCAGGCCCGCGCCAGCTTCGATCGTGTTGCGGACCCTGCACGTCTGGCATCCGCTGCGATCCCACAGGCGATCCCACGTCCGTCGCGGTATCGCTGGTGCAGCTGCACGCGCGCGCGCTACGAGATGTGTATCTGCCCATCGAGCACACACCGGCGCGTACGCACGAAAAGGCGAGCGTCCGCGCGCAGCGGCCCTCCCGCACTTCCGCACCGCCAGGGCCGCGCCCGCGCCCCTGGGACGGCCCCACCCCGCCAAGGCCGCCGCCGCCTCTCCCGCGGACCCTGCCGGCGACCACGTCCGCGCGCCGCGCGCGGGCGTGCCACCGCCCAGGGTAGAGAGCACACGTACGTGCCGCAGGGCCAGCGCGGCAGGCGTGCCGTCACGCGCCACCCGTCGATCCCGGCGCTGCCCCACCGCCAGGCGCGATACAGTGGCGCGCCGCCCCTGAATTTCGCGCGTCAGCGGCCCGCAGCGCATCGCGCTCGGGGCGACATGGCGATGCAGCATGGAAGGGGAAGGGCACGGGAGGCCCGCGCGATCGATGCGCTGCGCGCGCCCGCCGGCGCGATAGGCCTGCCACACGCAATATCCGCTCTTCGCGCGCGCACCTGCCGCATGCGGGCGCGCGGGCGCGCGCAGAACACGCGCGGCGCGCGGCGTGGGTGTGCGTGGAGCCGCACCGAAGGCGGGCTGGCGCGTCTGTCTCGTAATGCGGGCGGGCGCGTTGGCCCGCAGAGCACGGTGCGCCGCCGTGGCTGTGAGGATGATGCAATGCGGCAGGGCTGGGTGATAACGGGCCTGTGCAGCTGGGCGCCGCCCAGGACGGCGGGCGCACACGCTGGGGGGTCGTCCCCGCCGATCGCGCGCTGCGCCCGGCCTGGGACTGCCTGGAACGCGCTGACAGCGGTCTGATCGTCTGTGCGCGGTGGCGCGGCTGGGGCGGGGAGAACGGGAGCTGGTGGTGTGGCACGTCGTGCCCTGGAATGACCTCAATACGGCTGGTGCCAGGGTTCCGCGGTACTCAGGGTCCAGCCCGCAGGCACGCAGTCAGCTGGGCGATCGCAGGGGACGTGCATCTGAATCAGCGTCGAACATGAAAAGTCAATTTTGACACGTGCGGCCCAGGAGGAACAGGGTGCCAAGGCGTCGCCCATTCAGTCGCGGACGTCCACTTTTAATATTCGACGGGGATCAAGAAGCCGTGAACGGGGATCTGGCGACAGGTCAGATGAAGGTAATATACCCGTGCTCGGAATATAAGGGTTACGTATAGAAAACTGGGAGACCTAACCAGAATGGGGTGGCGGGAGTGAAGAATGAGCGGGTTGCGGTATCCGATGTTAATGACGGCAACCGGGAGTGTCTGCAGCCTGACCTTGCCAGTCGGTCTTCCCGGGCATTGCTTCGTCTGTACACCGTGGGCACCATGCAGCAATACAAGTGGCCAAGGTGGAATCCGCATTTACGCCGCACTCTGGCAATTCTTCTGTGAAGTCGAACGCCTCGCGCGCCTTGTCAGCTTCTTCGAGATGCGTCTATGGGAAGCCTACGCTTCTCCCTTCTACTACTGTTGAGATGTATTCAGATGGCCTCGCGTCTAAGCACGGCTGTAGAGTCCGAAGGGTTTGGGTCGGGTATGGGACATCATCACTATCCTGTGACGACGGTACGGTATAAGTATCAGATACATACGAAGAAATAAATATATGATTCAACGGTTCTTCGCCTCTCGGGCAGGGAGAGCGGCGCGGCAGCCCATCTGCGCCAATATCAGCCCGATTGGCTGTCAGAGGCAGGAGAAGACTGGTGTACGAAGTGAGGGCGTTGGCGTATTGTGGCGCGCAGGCCCAAACCATCATGATGTCCTTGGAAGTGCTGCAGAGCGAGTGGCGAGCAATTTTGCGAAGGGCAAGTCGTCGCCCACATTATGACCTAACTTATTAGAACGTCCAATCGGTACGGAAGGCACCCGAGGAAGCTCACCTGTTGCTAGCTATCCTGGATATCAATGACAAGGCGATGAGCTGACCGCGGCTTCTCTACGCCTGGCGCGCGACTGGAGCTAGGCGTATAGGCTCGTACACGAGGCCTGGACTCCAAAATAAAGACAAGAATAGGATGGGGAGCCCGATACATGCATCGGCGTTGGGTTTTCTGTGGCAGGCCTGGCACTTGCCTTGTATATCACTCATCGTCATATCTGTGAGCATTGCTTCGGGAGCAACGTAGAGATAGCATGCGACGATCAGAAAGAGCAGAATCTTTCGTTTCCGTTCGTATAGCACATATGACTGGCAATTCGGTCAAACCCTAGAGGGCTGCGCCGCGTGGAGAAGAACGCACTCGGAGCCGCAAATCAGTATTATTTGGCAGCGGATCGCTCCCGCTCAGGTATAGGTAGCGACGCACTTTGTACGGCGACAGCAGCTGCGTGAACCGTGAGCCGGTGCTTCCCCGTCGGACGTCATATGCAGACGTGGACTATCCCGTCGCACATAAGTTACATCGCACCGTGTCAGCACTCCGACATCATCTTGCTAGCGGAGATAGCTCACATCTACAGGGCCGGATAGATTGCCAGCACGACCCTCGAAACAATTCCGCTCGCAGGCTGACCTTCTAAGGATTCAACCACTTGGGGTAAACGGTCCTACTGTATGTAAGCCAGTTTATAACGCCTCAGATAGCTATACGAAGTGAATGATGCCTTACGTATTGCATTCTCACCCATTCATAGAACGAGGATCCGAACGTCTGTCCTGTAAGGACGTCTGCATTCGACTTCAACGAAGCGAAGGTGTCACACACTAAACTATACATCCAAAAGATAGGCCGGACCTTGTATCATCTTCATACCAGACCGAACTAATGATACTCGATTTTCGTTGAGATGTGGCGATGGAAAGCTGCGGTGGCGCACCTCGATTCAGATGTCTAGGCTGATTTCTACGCATATCAGCGCGGGCCGCGCGTTCAGGCCGGCATTTTTGCATCTTGATTGTAGAAAAGTAGCCCGATGGTTTCCCTTCTGGACTCTGCCAATCTCCATAACGTACGGCCCACGCTGCGTGGTGGTCGCGGATCCTACTTACGGACGCTGGCGCACCGATAGCGCGATCCCTGCAGACGCCGCGAGGCGCAAGGTGGACGTGTCGGCATGGCCAGCCAGGATACATGGCTGCAGGGCAGGGTGCCCCACTGGGCAGCTGCACGCCAAGTATATACTGTAAGTGCTGCCCCGTCGCTGGTGCTGGCTTGGCAGACTCGACGGACGCACCTCACATTTGTCTCGCATTTAGGCACCACCCAGTCTTCTTGCGTTCTTAATTCTATCAAAGGGCTAGGTGCTGGTGCCGCGATATGATAGCGTGGCGTATGCAAGCTTGAGCACGCCGCCTCAGCTTGCGCGGCTCGCGGCTGCCTTCAAGCGACTGCTAAGTAGGTTTCAGATCTCTGAGAGTGGTGCTGCGAACGCTGTTGCACTCATTTTTCCGCTTCGCTGATACCGTAAAGTTTGCGATAGAACAAGAAAATTAGTGCTGGGGGACAGAGCGGACTATGCTGTGTCCAGCCTTTTTGCCGCGCGCACCGGATTTCGCATGGCGCCCAAGCGGCGCCTGCGCACGCGCTGGCGCTTGTCGCGAACGGATGACGGGGCGGCTCGCCCGAGCCGCCGCGCACTGCTCTTGACAACACCCATCGTGTCCATCTCCCCCCACACACCCCTCGCACACGCCCATCACACTCACGAACGCGATGGCCGACGACGACACGAAGGGCGCGAGCAACAGTGAGCGCGGGCCATCGCTGCGTGCGCGCGGAGGAAGCTGAAGCGGGCTTGCTGACGCACAGACGAGATCCTGATCCACGCGGTGCGCGAGGACAACGAGGACATGCTGCTCGAGCTGTTTGAGAAGGGTGGCTTTGACATCAACTACCAGGACGGGTGCGTGTGCTGCTCCTACCCGCCCACCTGCGACTGACCGGGCGGGCAGCCTCGGGAACACTGGTGCGTAGCGTCCCGCCGTCCGCCCTCGCCCTCTCTGACGGCCGCGCCACAGCTCTGCACTACGCGTACGTGTGTGCCTGCTCTGGGGCGCGCGGCACGGCGGGCTGACCGCGCACAGCGCCTCGCTCGGCAGCACGGCGGTGCTCGAGCACATCCTGTCGCACGACGAGTGCGACGTCGACCCGATCAACCGCATAGAGCGCGCGACGCCGCTGCACCTCGCCGTCAAGCTCGAGGACCCCGAGCTCCGGCATTTCGTCGTCGAGAGCCTGCTCGACGCGGGCGCGGACACCTTGTGAGTGCGCGTGGGCCGCGCGGGCGCGGCGGGTGTGCTGACGCGCGCGGCAGCATCAAGGACAAGAACGGCGAGACCGTCGTCGACCTCGTGCCAGACGAGGACAAGGAGACGTTGGCGCTCATTCGCAGGGCGCGCGCGCAAGCGACGAGGTCTCAGGAGGACGTGGTCAATGGTACGTGACCTTATCGCTAGACCTGGAAGGTAACCCTGACCAGCGTTCGCTCACTCAGACGACGACGACGACGAGCCTGGATCAGGATCAGAAGAGGAAGAGGAAGATTAGAAGGAACAGGACCACGGATGGAAGACAATTAATGTAGACTACTCATGGAAATAACCAACCACCAACTACAAGTAGAACATAGACATTAGTCTGATCACAGGAGGGGATGAGCTCGTCTTCCTTGAATGTCGTTCGTATCGCTGACGAGCAGTGTCTCGCTGACGCATCGGGCAACCACCTTTTCCCCTGAGTGTATGAGTTTGCGCGTGCAGGTAGCCTTCTGCCAACACAGTGTTCCGGCTCTCGAGTTCGGAGCATCGTCAAGTCCGTGTGGTGAAACCAGCCATGACCCACTGTGTCCTCACATTGGTCGCGATGCAGGCCTCGAAGGCTATCAAAGTCCTGTGTAATGTCTAACGTGAACCCAGGCCTATACAATTCGCTGCGCACATTTAGCACGACTACATCCGCTGAACTCAGCAGAGTGTACGGAGTCCACGTGCGTCGTGTCCTCCGAGAACGTGGTGTGTTGGAGCCCTGAGTCCGTACAAAACTGCAGCGTCCCCTCGACGCGCGGATGTCCCCAGGAAGGGCGCCGAAGATAGCGCGAAGGGCCGCCCGGGCGGCCGGCAGGAGAGGGCGTGGTGAAGGTCTCCATGATATACGAGTCGGGCCCGCCCTGCACGTAGACGGCCTCGCGCATGTTCAGCATCAGCCGGCTGCCGAGCAGCGAGGGCAGGGCGGCGGACCACCTGCGCGGCCGCCCGTCAGTACGGCCGCCGGGGACAGAGGGCAGACAACGCACGGGTTGAACAGGTTGATCCACTCCGGCTCATGCGCCCAGATGACGGTGCTGACCAGGAGCTCCACAAATATTCTGGAGGACGGTCAGGCGGACGCGGAGTGGAGACGTGTCGGTGCACCCACACTGCGAAGTAGATGAGACTGCGGGGCGTAGGTCAGCGTCGGCGAGTCGAAGTACGCGCGAACGTGCGCACCTGTCGCGGGCCATCCTGACAATCAGCGGCACGCTCGGCTCGTCCCGCTTGCCCCAAGCCTTGTACGCCACGAGCCCAAATAATATTGGCTCGTACACGAGACCGGGAATCCAGAACACAGAGGAGACCGAGAGGAGTGCCTGGTAGGCACAGCCTGTCTCGGTGGATATGATTGGGATGCCTACGTCGATGTCGAAGCTGAACTTCCGCGAGATGGCAAGTGCCACGTACCTTGCAGATGGCTCATGGTCATGCCAATGAGAATCGCCATCGCACTGACTTCGAGCGAGCACATCACGATAAGGAAGATCAGGATCTTCCGACTTTGCTCGTAAAGAGCGTATATCTAGGTCGGCTGTGAGCGAGAGCGAAACACGACGCTGCGACAAAAGACCTACCCGGAGCTGTAGGATAACTACGTCCGGTTAGACTACGTTCACCGTGATATATGTCAGACGGCGGCCCACTTTGAACAGCGAGCGTGGCCAGAGTTGTTCTGCGAGACAATGTGAGCAGATATTATTGCTTAAAATGGATCGTAGAACGTACACTATCGCATCACACATAAGGTATACGACACACCTATCTCGCGATGTCAGCACTAGTAGCGCTATGCCTTGCCAACGAGACGAGCGCACATCTAAATATCAGATCGAGGCGTAAGCAGTGCTCCAAGTCTCAGATAGCTAGCTAACCTTGGAGGTATCAAGACCGGGAGGAAAGAAAGGAACTGCGTAACGCAACCATCAGGACCCTCACCAGCTGGGAGACCAAGTATTTTCACGTACTGCAGTCCCAGATATAGTAAAGCCACGCAAAGAATCTGTTCTGCTGAGACGTCAGGATCAGATAATTCCGAGTGAAAACCGGACGTACAAAGATATAGAGCCAAAACGCGGGGCGCTTCTTGTCCTTCATCCACACCAGGGGTATCTAACAGCGGGAAGCCACCGTAAGATCGTGGCGGAAAGTTTGACGCCACCCGTGGCGTACCTCGCGGTCCAGGCTGATAACTGCTGCCGTCAGCGAGCGCCGCACGCAGAACACAATCATGACATACGGTGATCGTAGAAGAGGAGCCCGATCGCAGCAGCTCTGGATCGCTTGCCGTACGCAACTGCGGCGCGCATGAGCCGCCGTCTGGTGCAGATCAGACAGGTGATGCTCACGGGCGGTGTTGTACGAGAGCGAGAGCTCGGGCGATGCTGCAGGAGGGGCCATGGCGTGGCGCGGGTGGCGGTACGGTGCTGGC
The DNA here is from genome assembly GCA_019973155.2 of Phanerochaete sordida. Classification (NCBI taxonomy): domain Eukaryota; kingdom Fungi; phylum Basidiomycota; class Agaricomycetes; order Polyporales; family Phanerochaetaceae; genus Phanerochaete; species Phanerochaete sordida. Next base: position 8,668 of record BPQB01000096.1, read on the forward strand.
CGGTACGCTCAGGTCGGATGCATCGCAGACGGGGGGCTGCCGTGGCGAAACCGTCAGCCGCCGCGATATATACCGTGCGCCTGGCGGCTGTCGGATTCGGCAAAACATTGCGGCCTGCGAACGTGGGAAACGTCCTGTGGAAGACCCTGAGGCTGGTCCTCCAACCCTGCCGCGTCGCGTTGGCTTGGTACGTCCTGCTCCGTCATCAGGGTCGTCAGTCAGGCTCCCCGCTCGTCGCTCCGAGCACAAACGGACGAACGGGCTGCGGGCACACGTCGAACCTCCTGAAGGCTAATCGAACTCTTGGGTCGTGCTGTAGCTCCTCCGCGTGGAGCGTTCTGCTGTGTGGGGCATCACCAAGAAGAAGCTACAAAGATCAGGGCAGCGCTGGCTATGGTATGGCCGCGATCAAAGGGGCGCCACTTGCCAGCACGAGGGAATAATCATGAGACATCATGTCCTCGGCACGGCCACGGAGCGCCAGGACTCTGCGAACGTCAATGTGGTCGTCAGCAAGGACACGAGCACTTGTCAGCCTGAGCACTCACCGAGAGAGTTGATCACCTTCCATAGAGCGTGCGTCTTCCAGAAGGCGCAGTGCGCAGACAGCTGTCTCGCTTTCATACCGCAGTCGTCAATCCGCAGGCCGACGGCCGCTCCGAAGATACCTTCCGAAGTCGCGAAGTTCGTGCGGAATCTCGGACTTCACTCGAATATCTGCTGCGCCTCATTGTGCTCCTCGCATCCTGTCATACATCCTGCATCTTTTACGACATTACTTCCAGCTCGTGCTCTTCTTCAGGGACACCGGGCGTACTGCCTTGCTGTGCGTACGTGATGTAGGGCGATACGTCCGTGAAGGTCTCCATTATGTAGGTGTCCGCAGAACCCTTTTTGAGGACAGCTGCGCGCATGTTGAGCATGAGCCGGCTTCCGAGCAAGCTAGGGAGCGCGGCGGACCACCTATGCCGATGTCAGCCCTCTTGTCCTCGTATGTCCTCGGCCCGTCAGGCACTCACGGGTTTATGATATTGATGTACTCCGGGGCGCGCGACCAGATGATTGTGCTTACAAGCAACTCGGCGAACACACTGCGCAAGTACGTCAGAGACGCATAGGCGGTGAGCTTCGTGACGATGTTCACGTACGCCACGAAATAGAATAAACTGTCTCGGGCGATGCGCCTGACGAGCGGAATGGTGGGTTGCCGTTGGAACGGGGCCCATGCCTTGTACGCGACCAGCGCGAAGAGAACCGGCTCGTAAACGAGGCCAGGGATCCAGAAAAGCGATGAGACCGAGAGTAGTCCCTGGTAAGCGCAACCATTCGCAGTAGACTTCAGGGGGAGGCCTGCCGGAAGGATCAGTTAGGGTTCCCAAGCATCAAGATGTTTGCCAAACCTTCGAGGTGGCTCATGGTGACACCGATGAGCACGGCCATGACTGCTATCTCGAGTGCACAGCACGTGAGAAGCAGGATAAGAATTATACGGCTGCGTTCATACAGAGCGTAGATCTTGTGCGGGAAGAGGTAAAATTAGCATCAAACAAATACACAGATAGAGACGCCTACTCTGAGCTGTAGGATAACTTCGCTGGCGTGAGAGGAGGCTGAAGAGAGTAATTGATGTACAATGCCTTGTACAGACAAAGTCGAGAGAGTCGTCCTGTACATGTGGGCATCTCGGTCAGCGAGAGCACTGGACGTTCACGAATTGCGACGTACACAATCGCATCACACATGAGGTATATGACACAGCTGGTTCCATAACGACGTTAGCGACAGCACCTACGGGCTCAGATACAGGACACCTACATCTGAAGACGTGATCATGGATTTGCGACTATATTTCAATCATAGCAATCACTCACATTCGAAGGCGTCCGGCCAGCGGGAGTTATCGGAACTAAGTTGAGTGGTCATGTCGATAAAGTTTGGAATGAGAGCAGCAATATACGTACTCGTGTCGAAGATATAGTATGCTAGAGCAAAGAACCGGTTCTGCGGAACGTGTCAGATATTCAGTGGAGCTGCGTTGGCGAGATCGGAATACTCACGAAGATATATAACCAGAAGGCGGGTCGCCTCTTGTCGGTAGTCCATACCAGCTCAATCTGCCGCGGAATTAGCTCGAAACAAGAAGCTGCCAGCGTCACGGCATTACCTCGCGGTCCAAGCTAATTACTAACGCAAGACAAGCGTTAGTGTAAAACGCACGGAGTGCAATGATCACGTACGGTGGTCGTAGAATAGTAGGCCTATAGCAGCACCCCTGGATTGTTTTCCAATCGCAACTAGGTCTTACCATCAGCTTATTGCTCCTCGCAAGGCAAACAATGAACTTACGCGCGTTGATATACGAGAGTGAAAGTCCAGACGTCGTGCTCATGGCTGCCGCAGACAGCTCACGGAAGAGGCGGGAAAAGGGTGCCAAGTCATGGGTTCTCGGCGCCGAAGTTTTTGGCCACCTGCTGCCACCTGATACGAATCATACCATATCATTCTCCGATGGAATGGGGGAAAACGGATATCCAACGGGGCTCCTTTGTGGGAATTGCTGCCCTCAGCAGCGCTATGCGGCCGATCCAATCAGCGCCTGCCTTACGAGAACGCTACGGGAACAACTGGCGTGATTGGGAAACGGGTCAGGCATAGCAGGTCGCCAAGGGTATCCACGCGGACTTGGCAACCCGCGATGATGTAGGCCGGTACTTGGCCACGCAGGCAATGCAGCGTATGTCCTAGGAATGGCGAGTCAACAGTGTCAGCCATAAGATAGCAGATGGACGCAGGAAAGCCGACATCGCCGTCGTCCATTAAATCTGTAGGAGGTATCAGTAGCAAGTTACGAGCAACGAACTCACTGCTCTGCGGGAATTGCCATGGCTGATCCGCGACGAAAAAGATCCAAAGAAAAGGTTAACAATAAATATTGAGACCCGTAGGTCTACCACTCCGGGAAAGCGTGTCATCCTTGTGCAGGGGCCATGCTAATCTTCTCTGTATCGTTCCAATTTTTTCGTATGTCACCCCGAAGGGGACAGTAGAAGATGAGGGATGGAGGCCAGAATGGTGGGACAAATGCTTTTCGTTCAAGTCGCGGGGTGGGCGCCTGGACATGCAAACCAAAGCTGCTTACTTCTTTACTTACCGAGAAAACCTGAGTAAGCATCTGTCCTGATGGTTGTTATATCTGTCTTCAACTGAAAGCTTACTGGCATTGGACCAACGTAAGGAGCTTTTACTTACCGTTTGCGGAGCTCTTCTCGAGACTTCGAAGCTGAACGCAACTCATCCTCATATCATACCTTTCGCATGTCTCTACCCTAATCTCAGCATAGACAGTAGAATATGGGCTATATACCTCCTTACGCTCTCGACAATCTCAAGAAATACGCCTACAAAGGCGTGGACAAGCAAGTACACACTCCCGGGACGACCGCGCCTGGTGCTAAACGTCATCTAGGTCTCTGCTTTCGAGGCATGTCCTGAACCCGTACTGGAACTGGCTGGTTACTTTTTGGCCGACATGGGTCGCGCCCAACGTCGTGAGTCTGCTGCGTTACTTGGACGTGCCACGACCCTTACGCATGGATGCAGATCACCATGTCCGGGCTCTGCATGGTCTTGCTAAACTTCGCGACACTGCTGTACTACGACCCTGGCTACCTGACCGAGAGAGAAGGTGCCGAGGGACCACCGCAATGGATATACTTTACGTGCGTCGTGTCTTGCGCGTTTGTGACCCTTGCTGACATCGGTTCGTAGATGGGCAGCTGGCTTGTTCATCTACCAGAGTTTTGACGCGATAGACGGGTGCGTCGCCTAAGAAGTCTACGAATCACAGCCCCTGATCCACCGTTGTAGGAAGCAGGCGCGGAGGACAGGAATGGCGGGTCCTCTCGGCGAAATGTTCGACCACGGTGCGTGGATTTACTTCTTGATTTGACCACCAACCTCAAAAGCATCCAGGCTGTGATGCACTGAATACAACTGTGAGGCACGCGTCTGCGGCTTCAGTCGCTTCTCTGGCTCACCGAAGACCCCCACGTAGCTCGAAGTCATTCTGTGCTCGAGGGCTTTGAATCTCGGCCGGTCTTGGTGGACCGTCGCGTCTCAAATTGCCACGCTCGCCAACTTCTATCTCACAACCTGGGAGGAATACCATACTGGTGCGCCTTCTCACATCTTCACGACGCGTCGTCTGTCTGACGCGGTGTTTAGGCCAGTTGTACCTTGGTGTCTTCTCTGGTCCTGTGGAAGGCATCCTGCTCATTGTCGGAATCTTCATCGTAACCGGGATCTATGGTACGTCTAGTATCTCTGATCCTTGCTGAAGCCTGCTCACAATCATCACCCACAGGTCCGACCTTCTGGGATACGCCTGCCCTCGAATTCCTCGGTCTCCAGGACGTCCCAATCCTCGCCAAGTTCGCGCAGGGCCGTGGTCTCAACGAGGCCTTCATGGCGTTCGGGGCGGTCATGCTGGCGTTTAACATCGCTACAAGGTCAGTTCCAGTCTGTGCGTCTCGTCACACGCAACTAACCCCACGGCAGCTACTTCAACGTGTTCAAGGCCCGCATGAGCAATCATCAAAACCCCTTCCGTCCTTTGCTGCACCTGCTGCCCTTCCCCGCCTCGGCTGCCATCCAGATTTTCTGGCTCAGCTCGCCTTCCTGGACTCAGTCTGCGATCATCAACTCTCCGCTCTTCGTGCCTTTTCTCTGCGCGTGGGGCCTGCAGTTCTCTCATCAGGTTGGGCGCATGATTCTGGCGCACGTCACGAAACAGCCCTTCCCGTGGGGCGACGCGATGTGGGTGTGGAGCCTGCTCGGTGCCGTTGACGCGAACCTTCCTCTGCTCCTCAATCGGTCTGTCCAGCCAATCCTTCTCGCTCAGCGCGTGCTGACCGTTCGACCATAGCCCGCCGCTCATCCAACACAACATGCACAACATCGGCGTGGTCGTCTTCATCACGCTCGGTGTCTCCTTCGTCTCGTACGCGCGCTGGTGCACGCTTGTCATAGGAGAAATCACGAACTTCCTCGGCATCGCATGCTTCACCGTGCGGAAGAAAGACCTCACCGGCCACTGGCGGCGCGCCGCGTCGGTCGACAAAATCATGGTCGGCAAGAAACTTTGAGCTTCGCTCCGCCGCTCTCATTCCGTTCGCCGCCGATCCTGCCCGGTACTGTCTACACGTCTCCGTCCCACCCACGACCGCATCATGTCCACTAACGACCTCCCATGCCCCCATCATCCCTGTCGCTGTATCCCCACATCCAAAACCTAGAGCCCTCGCTTCACCGTACATCGCGGTTGGTGAGGTACCCAGAAGCTATCCTTTGTTTGCCTACAATGTATCGTCGCAGTGTAATCCATGTTGCTTTCTCGCTTTCGCCCTTCTCTCTCATTCTCTCATTTGCTGTATCTCTCAGGGTGAGAAGGAAGGTGTCCACAGTCGCATCTTCCTTTGCCGCGACCTCGTCGACATGGCCTCAACCATGTCACTGTGTGTCAGATGTTGCCTCAGGAGGTAAGTGGTTCATGTCATATTCGGCCAACGAGACACTAATGGAACTGCTTTCAGGTGGCTTGCGTCGCGCATGACGTATCTCTCCCGCTGTATCGTGTGCCGGCCGCTCTCGATAAGCTCTTCTCACAGTGCGACGCTTCGAGCTCGCGCGAGAGGTGAGCGGAATGCCGTTCCGCATTTCGCGACCTTACCCAACCGTTGACCGCCTTCACGCAAAGACGTTCTCTGCTCGTGCCGCTGCACGATGATGCCAACTGGTCCCGTCGACGGCTTCCCTGGACTGGTTCGTCAATATGACCAATCTGGTACCGAGGTGTTACCATGAGCTGCCGTAGCGGCACTCAGAGAACCGCTTGCCTTGTATGCTGATGATGTTCTCAGGCGGCAACTCCTCGAACATCCGTCGGCAGCCATCGCTGTTCAAGGGTAGAGTGCTGGCGCGAGCCTCGGTATGTTCCCAAGGATATGCCTCTGCGATACCTGTTGTGTTGTATTCCTCACCTTCCGTGCGTAGGATCTTGCGAGCGCCACGCAAGAGACATAGTAAGCCATGTTTCCCGAACGATCAACTCGACCAGACCCTCCACTCGAATATTCACCATCAATTGCATCCGTCGCCAAGACATCCAGCCAGGATATGCATGGTCAAACAACGAATCTGACTGGACAGTGCATCGTGCCCATCCCATTGGCCCCGGTCTTCTATCCAGTCGGATGAGCACCCGGTTCCGTCGAAGCCGAGTTCCGTCGAGGGACCTTTCAATTAAAGCTTCGGTATGTTTAACAGCATGTTTCTTGATCGGGTCTGACGTTCAGGAAATGAAGGGGTCCATCACCAGGAAGGCCCTGACGTACTGGACTCGTGGAAGATCCTCGTATCTCTGCCCATCCTTGCGGGTCGTATCAGCGAACGTGGAGTTTATAATAGGTATAGTGCTCCACAATTCTCGACTTCCGCTTCGTCTGATGCAGATTTCTCCCACTGACAGCTTTGGTATCCAATGGCCTGCCTCGACATGACCTCATCGCGACAGACTGGGCGCGCTTCGTCGAGACCGTAAGGTCTGCGGTGAGAAACAGTGAAATGTACCGTCGACTTGGGGCAGTCTGACAAAGCAATCGAGAGGTTTAAAGCGTTGCGGTACATGGTACTGCAGCTTCACGGCTCAGGTCGAGTCTCCACAGTCCTGCAGCTCAAGCTCAAGATGTTCACTCAACTTCTAGTCACTGTCACCCTCGCCCTCCTCTCGGCGGCTTCGCCGCTAGTGATTCGCAACAGCCCCATTACGCTCCCGCTTACTCGTCGTATGAACCTTACAGGCACGAAGACGGTCCTCGAGAGGGACCAGATACGCGCAAAGGGCCTGAGGGCTGGCAGGTCCGCCAAGATCCCGTCAGGCACTAGCGAGGCGGAGGCCGCTGCATCTACCGTCGGGGTACCCGCTACGAACCTGGCCACCATTTATACCGCTCAGGTAAGCCCGTATTATCTTTTGCATGACTGGTCTCTGAAAAGGTATTTCTTCGGACAACATCAGCTCAATGTTGGTAACCCTGCTAGGCCATGTAAGTGTTATTAATGCATCGGTCTCTTGCACTAGAATGCTCATAAACTCTGACAACTAGTCAACTTGATCATCGACACTGGAAGCTCCAATACATGGGTCGGTGCGGACGAAGAAAACCCTTTCAGACCGTCCGGCACAACGAAGCAAACGGGTGAACTAGTGGTATGTCATTCATGCATCATTAAGGAACAAAACCTCACGCAGCCGTTCCCACAGGAAGTCACCTATGGCTCAGGCTTTGTCCTCGGTAAAAACACTTTCGTGCACCTGACGCATCGATCTGACGTCTAAACAGGCACCGTCGTCGACGACCAGGTTGCTATGGGAGACCTGGTCATCTCTGGCCAGACAATTGGTTCAGCCCTTCTGTCCGAAGGCTTCCAAGGCGTCGACGGTATTGTCGGGTAAGCTGCTGCAGCGCCCGTGTCTATGCAGGCCCTCATGTTTCGCACAGTATCGGGCCTACGGATCTGACTGAAGGTATCGCAGCTGACGTTTTCCGGCTTCCCCGAGATATACTGAGGGTGTACTAGACACGACCACGGCTGGTGGAACCGTGCCTACGGTGACGGACAACGCCTTCTCGCAGGGACTCATTCCTGTCAAGGAAATCGGCATCTCATTTGTCCCGACCAACTCGACTGCCGCCGTGGACACTGGAGTGACCAACGGCCAGCTTACGTTCGGAGGCATCGATCCGTCTGCCTTCACGGGAGACATCACCTTTGTGTAAGGTCAAGATCCAGTCAGCCTTGTTGTCATAGCTGACGACCTGCGGCCAGCCCCGTCACCTCCACGTCGCCCTCGAGCGAGTTCGTCGGCATCGACCAGAGCATTACCTTCGGCACCGCCAACACGCCGGTCTTGGCACAGACCGCGGGCATTGCCGACACTGGCACTACCCTCATCCTGATTGCCTCCGGTACGCACCACAGATGCTCTCCTGGACCAGCAGCCTGACGCTTCGCCCGTAGATGCGTTTGCGACGTACCAGACGCTCACGGGCGGCGTCATGGACGAGACCGTCGGCCTGCTGAGCATCACGCCTGCACAGTTCGCCAACCTGCAGAGCCTCTTCTTCAACATCGGCGGCGTACGTGCACCGTGATCCTGTCCCGGCGTCCATGGACTGACTGTCACCCAGACTGCCTTCGAGCTCACCCCCAACGCGCAGATCTTCCCTCGCACAGTGAGTTTCTCGGGCTGCCAGAGGCAAAGCGTGGCTCACGATGATGCGACAGCTGAACACCGCGATTGGAGGCACCGCCGACGACATCTTCCTGATCGTGAGCGACCTGGGCACCGAGTCTGGTTCAGGCATGGACTTCATCAACGGTTTCGCCTTCCTCGAGCGGTTCTTCTTCGTCTGGGATTCCGGCACTCCGCGCGTCGGCTTCGCCGAAACCCCCTTCACTTTTGCTGAGATCAATTAGGAAAGAGAGAAGCAGTGTCTGCGGACGATGTCCATGACGTGAACCCTGTATAATAGCTTGTAGCTGATTGACTGGGTGTCGTGCACCTCACATATGCCGAGACAGCATTCAACACGCGAACAAATACACACGGTACGGTGATGTATACACATCTATATTCACAGAGCCTGGACCTATGGGTTCACAGTATTATACCGATCTGACGTACGTCGTACACCGCAAGAAATCGAAAACAACAGGCCGAGGCAGAAAGGAGAACGTATCATTGCAGACGTCGGTGCCGACCACCTGACTCTTCCATTTTGCAACCTCTGTCCGCACACATCGAAGGAGCGATCATTGCCGTAATGCCGATGCTGCTGCTGCTACCACAGGGATGACGGAAGCCGGTCTTGGGATGGCGAGGTCGCCTAGTAGCGGCGATCGTAGTCGCGGCGCTCATAACCGCCGCCGCCGCCGCCACGCTCGTAACCTCCACGGTCGTAGTCGCGGTGGCCGCGGTCGTAGTCACGGCTGCGGTAGTCGTCGTCGTACGCACGGCGGGCGCGCGGGGGACCATAGTCATCGTAGCCGCCGCCGCCGCCGCCGCGGGGTCCGCCGCGGGAGTACCGGCTGTCGTAGGGGCGCGGGTCGTAGGGACGCTCATCTGGGCGGGCTATTTCAGGTGTAGGAATTGTTCTTTACTCCAAGGAAGGAACATACTCTCGTGACGCTTCGGGGGGCCGTAGTATCTGCCGGGGGTAGGGGTCCTGGCACGACCACGACGAGCCTGAAATCGGATTAGATGTGCACGTGCACGAGAGGAGAGCTGCTAGCCACTCACCTTAGTGACTGTGATAGTCTTGCCCATGAAATCAGTATTGTTGAGGGCAGTGACGGCGGCATCCGCCTCCTCTCCAGTCTCCATTGTTACGAACCCGAACCCACGCGACTCACGCGTATGAGGGTCATACATCACCTGCGCCTTCTTGACCTACAAACAAGAAGTTAGACTTCGCTCGATGGACCCCCGGGAAGTAACGCAACGTACGCGGCCAACTTTGGCGAAGGCCTGTTCGAGGTCACGTGTATCAACCCGGCTGCTCAGTCCAGAAACGTGAAGGTTGTTTCCGGGGTTGGTGCCGGCCTCGCCGCGACTGGAAAGGGCACTTTAGCGGGCGTACAATGAGCTCAGAGCTTGAGCCTACCCTCTGTCATCGCCACCGCGCGTAGGGCTGCGGCTCCTGCTAGAACGACGCGGGGGGTGATCACCCTGGTCGCGGGGAGGGGACCGAGAGTTGGACCATCCCTGCTCGTCGCGAGCGCCATTACTCATGGGGGCATCACTGGTGGGAATGCTGATGCCGCCGCCGTTGGATGCGGGACCCATGTCTTGAGATTGCCAGGCTGAAGACAGGTACGACAGGAGGGTGAAGATGGTACGTCAGGGTCGGTTATGCCGGGCGGGCGGAGAGGCGGGAAGCTGAACGCAAGTTGGAAGCCGGAAACGTCGTCCAGGGCAGACGAACGACCCACAGAAGCGCACGTCGCGTCGCCAGTCCTCGCCATGCTACGGTCGCCAGCAAGAGAGTGAAAAGAGGGCGGGAAAGACGGGGAAAAGACGGCCTTCAGCCGACTGCCGACGACAACGTAACAAGGCGAACGGAGCCGTTGAAGAACGAGAAGTGTTCAGGGCAATGTGCTGGGGCGGACGAAACATCGACAAAGCGCGTTTTCCTCGTCGTCCTGGTGCTCGCGGCGGCTGATGCTGAAGACGTACCGTCATCCATCGCTGATTGCTTGCTGGTCGTCGGGAGTTTGAGCGTCGACGGCGGGCGGGGTGGTGGTGGGAAGCAAGCTCGAAATAATTCGTCGACCGTGCGGGGTGTTTCACGGCGGCGCAGCCAAACAACACCAAACCGAGCGCCGACGCCGCCGGTGGCGCACGGGCCTTCGCCGCTACCTCCGGCTGCAGCATACAGCCAGGCTTTCTCGCAGCGAGTAAAATGCCGTACATATTCGTGAAAAATACATTAATGCAGTTCTCGACGTGTGCGGCGACGAGTGAGCCAGAAAGCGCGTCGACGGCGACCTGTGACATCGCCGGGATAGACCGGCTCGCTTATTCCAGGTCCAGGGTCGCGGCGTGCCGGGCCCAACGAGCAACGCCTCTTTTCCTCCCTCGACGCCGACATCCTTGTCTTCCGCTCCCACCCACATCCTCGTCGTCGACCCCGCCGCGCGGCCCAAAACACCATGATGCGCACTCAGATGCTCGCTACCGTCCTCCGTGCGCGCCCCGCCGTCGCCCGGGCTGCCCCCAAGTTCGTCCGCATGTCCTCCAGCGAGCACGGACAGGAGACCTTCGAGGCGTTCACCGAGCGCTACGTCACCTTCTTCAAGAACGCGGAGGACCTCTTCGAGGTCCAGCGCGGCCTCAACAACTGCTTCGCCCACGACCTCGTGCCCGCCCCTGCCGTGGTGGAGGAGGCCGTCCGTGCCGCCCGACGCGTCAACGACTTCGCGACCGCCGTGCGCGTGTTCGAGGGTGTTCGGGAGAAGGTTGAGAACAAGCAGCAGTACCAGGCCTACCTGGAGGAGCTGAAGGGCATTCGGGAGGAGCTCGGTACGTGTTTGTAGCAGATTCCTCTTTGCCATGTATTTATGTCATATCCAGGTGTCAACACTGTGGAGGAGCTGTACCCTCACTAAACTAAGCTTGACTGCGTAGAGTTTCTGGTAAGCGTGTGCAGTGTACAAGCCTTCCCGCGTATTCACGGCGCTGTCAGGAGAATTATGCATGGACAGAAAATCACAATATTTGCGCTTTCTTCATCTCATGCCTAACGCACGGCCGCTTCGTCCCCTATCTGTGCTCATGCGCATGATGCAAAGCTCACTCAGCGTGCAGGCCGCGTGGCTCGTGCGGGTGGATCACTCAAGCCAGGCTCGCAGCCCTGACAGCATGGAGTCCTCATGATCTCTTCGAAGTCCCTGCAGCGATGCACGCTGTGGGTGCACTGCGTACGACGAAGGGCTAACTTGGATCCTTCTCTCCCTTTAAGCACATCTTCATGGCGGCAAGTGGTGGTGGGCATGTACTCGTACTGCTGTTCTTTGCCCTCAGCGTCACCCCATTCCGATCCGTGCCATGGGCGCTTCACGCAACTTCGCGACGTTCGAGCTCGGAATGCCGTCGTCTGAAGACTCCGTGCGCGCGGCCAAACAAGTGCTCGTCGTATGTGGCCTTGGCCTCCTTCGCCTCGCCAGTTGACTAGAACCGCCGCCCGCGCGCGGGTAGCGTCCGCGTGTTGCCGGGAATTGTCCAGGCTGTTCGAGATCTGTTGATATCGTAGCCCGCGATGTCAGTCAAGAACCTGGTAACGGATATTTAGCACTCATGCTGTGGTCACTGTGCTTGTCCGCGACCTCGCTCGTCGGAGTGTACTTCTCTCAAGTCCAGCGTTAGCGCTTTTGTCATTGCCAGCAAGGATTAGGGAGATCGCCTTTCCACGGCCGACAGGCTGAAGAGCTCTTGGAAGCATGGACCGCGAGACTGGTGACTTCTGGCCTTCCGCCTTCTGCCTCCTGGTGAGTATTTTTCGAAGGGTCTGATCCCCCTTCTTGCCAGGCTCAACTACTGACACCTGCTCGCAGCTACTAACTTTAAGCAGGCGAGACGAAAGGTGTCAGCTATCCTCGCAAGGGCTGCTCCGTGTTTGATAAGTTTACCGCGAACTGGAGAGGAGACGTTCGAGGCAGTGCAAGGCGCGTGGTTGGGGTCAATACACGGATGATTTACCAACTTCACATATGTCCATCTCGCTATACACGTTTGGAGGTATACTATTTTCTCCCTCAGAACTGGAAGTCCTCGTCTCCGTCGTTCCACGTATAGTTGTCGATCGCCGCTCCGCCGCGACACGGCCAGCGCGCGAACTCTTGGACCTCAAGCATGCCCGTCGCGGCCGTCTTCGGGAAGAACGGCGGGAGGAGCTTGCGCGCGACGTTGCGCCAGTCGCGTACGAGCCACGCCGCGTTCGAGTTCGGCGTGAGCCCGAGCTGCAGGGTGCGCACGCCGGGGATCGCAGCGCACCGCGCGAGCGCGTCGTCGACTCCGTCGAACAGCACGCGCTGCGCGCCCCAGTCCGCGCGCATGTCGCCGAGCCGGCATGGGCACGCGAAGATATCGCAGTGCGCGACGAGCCGCAGCGCGAGCGTGTGCAGCGTGCCCGGTGTGAACTCGTACGGCCCCTTGTACAGGTCGTACCCGCCGCTCGCGTCGCTGGCGTCCTCCCACGCGCTCTCGTCCGCGCTTCCGTCCTCCGCGTCGGTGCTGTCTGCTTGGCTGTCCTCGGCTGGCTCCTCATCGTCGCTGGTGGGCAGGCCTGCGCTCTGGAGCATGTACTCCAGAACGCGCTTCGCAGGGCCCCAGGTGTTCTCTTCGCGCAGAAACTCCTGGTGGTCTTCTGCGTTGGGGTCGAGCGCGCTGCTGGGGTATATCCAGAGGAAGAACGCGAGCGAGCGCAGCTTCTTGCAGCGCGAGAAGACGTACGTGTGCCAGTCGTGCACCGCTCTGCCGACTGTACATACCCGGTCAGCAATACGCATTCCGCGCCAGAGCCACTGCCACTCACGTTCGCCCGGAAGCAGGTTCATGCCCAGCCCGAGATGCTCGAGGTTCGGTCCGATCTCTTCCAGTACAGGCCCGAGCGCGTTGAAGTCGCAGTACCGCCAGTCGTCCTGGACTTCGAGGGAGGTCAAGCTGTCGAACGCGGGCCACGCGTCGATGCCCTGCACGATCGCGCTGCTGTACGCCTCCTCGGCGACCTTCAGCGCCGTGCAGGCGAGGTGCTCGGGCCAGGGGATGCGCAGCGTGGACCCGCCGCGCGGCTCCAGCGCGGCGAGGTTGACGAGGTCGAGCGTGTCCGCGCGCGCGACGGCCTGCAGGAGCCCCGCGAAGAGGCGCACGGGGACGGCGCTGCGGCTGAAAGAGTTCGTGAGTGCGATGTGCAGGCTCGTGAGCTGCAGCGGACGGTGGTGCGTCAGCGCGCGGGAGACGGCGCGCGCGTCGCCGAACAGGGCGTTGTGGAGGTGCAGGTGCGCCAGGTGCGGGAGCGCGTTCGCGATGGCCAGGAAGAGGTCCGGGTCCCAGTGCGGCTTCTGCATCTCCCAGGTGTCGAGGCTCTCCATCTGCACGTACAGCCGCAGCGTGTGCACGAACTTGGCGATGGGCGCGTTGGCGGAGATGAAGTCGAAGAGTTGGCGGTATGTGTGTGTCCGCCATGGGCATGTACTGTGCCGGACTTTGGGGTCGTAGTCGTACTCGATGAGCACTTCGAAGTCGGAGAAGATCTCGGGGAGCAGCAGCGCACGGAAGAGCCGGCAGGTCATCGAGATTTTGATGAAGATTGGTTTGTACTGTGTCCCTCCTGTGTGCGCAAACACCATGCTCCAGAGCTCATTGGGCAGGTGGTACTCGTACGCCATCGTTGGTTTAGAGGGGTGGGTGGCTACTCGGAGATGCAGTGTCCTGCAGGACGGCGAACTATATACAGCCCCCGCCGCATTGTTTCATGCAGGAGAAATGATTTTGAGAGCCCATCCCGAATCTCGTCAGGACCTGAGAACAATGTAGCTTCCATTGTTGGATACTTCCAGCTGCCAGCTGGGGATCGATGGAGGACGACGGCTGAAGAGATCTGACTGCACTGTTTGGGCGCGGTACAGTCAGGATGATAAGGGAGCAGACAGAGTTAGCAACAAGTATAACACCCACTCCGTCTCCCTCGAAATTTGCATTGTTCGACAGCACAAATTAGACCAGAGCCTGGTCCAGGCTCTCTACTCTTAAATTCCCACGGAACCTAACGTCCCAAGTTTGCATCCGCTCCCAAGTTTGCATCCGCTCCCCGCACCAGCTGGTCCCTAAGCGCCCCTGTTTCTCAAGCCTGTTGGTAACCCTCATCGTCCAGAGCAAACGTCAGCTTTCATAACACGGTTGAATATTGGTGCGTGACATTACAGTACCATATAATCTGACAAGTCGTTTATCCTATACATCTGAACCAGGTATCTCCGGAATCATGTCACTGCGCACGGAGCAGCAGCGCGTCAGCCCGACGTTCATGGTCGAAATGCTGGTCACTGCTTTGGCAGACCCGCACCAGCCGCGATGTTGCGCACACTCCGTCGTCGCATGTATATGTCATTTGTATCTCGGGTCGCACAGGCAGCACAATATTTTTGTGCTCCGTTCTAAACACCCACAGGTTTACGAGGCTTTCGCTCGGTTCCTCACCGTACCGAGGCCTCCCGGGGAACACGCTCGTCTGCGAGAAGAAATGGGTGTCTGTAAATGCGACGTCGCGGACAGTCAGATCCAAGCACTGCATACCCTCCCTACAGGCAGAGAAACGTCTACTTACGTGGATGCCGGATGGTACATGGAGACTGTGGTCAAGGATGCAGTCGACGCTGCGTTGAGAAACGGCCGGCTCTACAAAGTGGAGAAGAGACAGCAGCGAGCAGAGAGCAAGGGAAAATCCGTCTTCTGGCCGCGCTCGCCCGACGACGTCCTTCCCTACGGCATCGATACCTCGATCTCGGCGCTCGCAAGCTGGATTCACTACGCACCTGGCGATCTATACCACCTCGGCCTCCTGACGAGTATCATCGAGGTGTTCAAGAAGGCTGCCATCCCGCCTATCCTCGCGTCGCCAACGCTGCCAGGCGACCTCATCCGGGTTGCTCATAAACCTTTCCTGATCATCCTCGGAGAGATGCCGGGCAACTCTGGGTCGCCTGGTGCGCTACGTGCCTTCACCCCTGACGACGTTTCTCGAGGAGCACAGCTCGCTGCTCGATTATACGAGATGCTCATCGGCTACTTCGATCCCGACGAGCTCCGTGCACTATCTTCCTTCGCCATCGCGCAGACTCGTGCCGCCGAACACGAGCCCGGCCTCGACTTCGTCTACATCTGCAGCCTAGCGGTGAAGGCGCTGCCCATACTCCACGACGCTTGTTCGGGCCTCAACATGCCGGCGAGGACACAGGAAATCAAGCGATCTCTTTCGCAGTTCCGGCTCGTCGGCGGCGTCCTTCATCGGCTTCTCGACCTTCCGCTAGACATCACCAAGTACCCAGAGCCCATCATCAGGGACGTACTGGACTACCGCGACGTCAAGGACACAAGGGGCGTGTACGTCGCCGTGTACGACGGGCTCCTGACACTCTGGCGATACTCGAGATGCTGGGCGCCCGGCTGCCGCGCGACATGCACAGAAGCCCAGCGATCGTTCGCGGCCTGCTCGGGCTGTGCTCGCGTGACATACTGCTCGCACGAATGCCAGGCGCGAGCGTGGCGCCACACGGACGTCCCGCACCAGGCCATCTGCGAGACAATCAAGTATATTGTCGACACGGTGGGCCTACCCTTCAAGCCCGAGTTGGCCAATGCAGCGGCCGTCGAGGGAGCATTCGTGTCCAGTGGCGTGGAGCGGGCTGCGCTCGTCCAGTTTCGAGATCACATGGACATGCTGCAGAAACATACGACACTCGCGCCCTCATTTGAACCCGTGACAGGTATGTACGGCGTTGTTTACCCTTGTCATATCATGTATCTACTCACTTTCTATGAGTTAGATGGGATGGCGATTGTTTGTTCGCGAGAAAGGTGGCCCGTGCTAGGGGCCGGACGATGGCCGGCGGCACGCGTACATTATGCCCCCACCTAGAGCCAAAGCAATTGGTAGATATCACCATAGCGTACTAGTTCAGGCGAGACTCGAGGCGCGTGGCTTGGTGTTTATGGATTCATGGGGCCATACGTATGCTTGCGAATCATACAACCTACTTTATATCGCGCAAACCTGGCCGGGCCGATATTATCTCGTCCAACGTCAGCAGTTCGCCGTAACCTGACTTATTCCTAGCTGATATATGAGCTGGAGAATTAGCTTTCATTGGGTAAAGACCGGTGCGCGTGATATTGCAGCGCAAGTAGCCGAATTTGCACATTTTGCAGCGCGCCTCAGGTCGCACGAGCTGCTCGTGTCTCTGGCGCACTCCATGCGAGGCCTCGGCTGACTTCTCGTCGCCGCGAATAAGGAGCCATACGCTATAGGACATGTGTTTCAGGACGCGCTTCGCCTCTGTCCATCGCCATTTGCGAGACTGAAAGGCCCTCTTCCTGCGTACCGTGCTGTGTCGCTTCATCTGACCCGACAAATCGTAAGTCAGCACACGAGAAGCAGACAGGTAGCCGTACCTGGGGCGGATTCAAGTGCGGGCGCGAGCGTCGTGTGCTTCTGCAGCACGACCATGTGGTCGCGAAACCGGACGAGCGCGGCCCAGTCCACGCCGACGAAGGTGTCTGTCAGGGCCGACCGGCTGGGCAGCACGGGCGTAGGGGGTAGACGCGCCGTGTCGACGATGTGCCGGATCGTGCGACAGATTGCCTGGTGAGGCGCGTTTGTGTGCCGCCAGGCGCGTGCCTGGCACTCCCTCGAGCAGTAGGTCACACGTGAGCAGCCCGAGCAAGCGGCGAAGGGCCGCTGGGCCGCTACACACGTCGCGCGGCAGCCCGGGGCCCAGCAGCGCTCGTGGTTCCAGAGGGCTAGGAGTCCGTCGTGCGCGGCGATATACACGCCCGTTGTGTCCTTGAGCTTGTGGTACTCCCGGACCCGGCAGAGGATGGACTCGGAACACTTGGTGCTGTCGAATGGGAGGTCAAGGTGGATGTGGAATATGCTGCCAACGATATGAAAATTCATCAGACACTGCTCGAATTCATCCGCTATATCCGACATGTTGATGTCTTTGCAGCCTTTGACAAGAGAGGGGAGAACCTCGGCGGCTAGACTGCAGACGTAGACGAAGCCAAAGTCGTAACTGTCTTCAACTTGCGCGATGGCCAGAGTTGACAACGCACGAAGTTCATCTGGATCGAAGTAATCGCGGATATTCTGGAAGCAGCAGGACACGCACTTGATGTCTTGCATCATAGTGATCAAGCCGACGGTGCGCTGCTCGGGCGGCCCAGCCAGCTTGCGCAGAATCTTCAGGAAAGGTTTACGACCGATCCGAATGAGGTGGTTGGCGGTCGCTGGCGACGCGAGAATGGGAGGGACAGCGGTCTTCTTGAACACCGAGATGATGCTCGAGAGGAGACCGAGGTGGCAGGGAGCGCCGTACACAAAGTCGCCCCAGCTCGCGAGCGCGGGTATGGACGCGTCTATGCCGTACGGCAGCACGTCGTCGGGCGTGCGGGGCCAAGATGCAGGTTTGTGCTGGTGGACCGCGCGCTCCAGCCTCTTCTCCACTTTGTAGAGCCGGCCTTCAGACAAGTTGACTGCGCTCATCACGTGGCATTCCATGAGTGCCCCCAGGCTGGGCCAGCTGCACGCGGTGGTGCCAGTTTTGTACTCGTGCAACGCTCGTACCCGGTGGTCTGTGAGGTCGCACCCGCATGTATTCGAGGTTTCCTCTAGTCGGAGGAGCTGCCCCTCTGGCCGCGGTACGGTGATGAATCTGATGAAGGCGTCGAAGATCTCTGGATGGTTGGAACGGAGCACATTCATGTTGTGACTGTAGTGCGGCTCGCTGAGTAAACTCTCGATACACGCGGTGAGGCATTGAGGGCAGCCTTGAGGCTGGTGAGGGTCGGCCAAGGCGGTGGTAAGCGTGTCGACTAAGAACGTTCCGCTGACGCTCTTCTGTTGCATGCGCAGCATCGTGCTACAGCGCAAATCATATGAGCACTGATTCGCCGGGTCACCTCAAACTTAGAGGGGCTCACCGGGATTATGGGGGAGCTCTCGTAATATAGTTACACTAGACAGTGAAGGTAGGTGGCAGCACTGGGAGACAGGAGCCTGCGTCCGAAGAGCAAGCTGGAAACGTCACGTGCCCAATGGAGTGGCGGACCGGAGGCGAAACCACCCACCCCGACAGATCTGAGAGCGGTCTTTACAACTTGTGGAGCGTGTGAAACCTTCGGCGTAGTACTCGCTGGCATGGAGCGTCGCGGAGCTCAAGCTGGTGGTGGTCGTGCTACACAACATCCAAGCAGCTCGCCAGCGGGAACCGTAGTGCGGGATGGTCGCTCACGGTCTACTCGTACCAGATTGAAGGCATCAGGGTAGACGATCGGCTCGGAGAGAGGTCAGCCTGAGGAGTCTCAGTAAAGGGCAGCGAGTGTTAGAGGTTGTCAAGAGGCACGCATCCTGGAACCCATTTAGCGTAGTTCGACTGCGAGAGCTAGGTATACACACACCTCGGTCGAACACTTGCCATCTCTACTAGGAGCAAAAGCCGGCTCTACAGGTCGCCGTTTTGCGGTGAAATTGCGCGGAGTATTGTCATTGTTCAGAAATCAACAATGCAAGGCACAGCGCGTGTGGAGAGGATGCCCCCGAGAAAAGCTGGGGATAGAGCTCAAGCGTATAACCCTCGGATTCGGCTATAACACGACTGCGAGTAGCGTGAAGACCTGGTGAGATAGGGCGAGGGTCGAGGCATGAATATAATACATTGCTAGGTATGCAAGAAACGGGTATCAACGATGCAAAGTACAACATAAATTGACCACAGACCGTCCACTAGGCCAGCAGATCACTGCGTCGCGACGGCCTGCCGCTTCAGCTCCTCGAACTTCGCGCCCTCCGCCTCGGCCTTCTCGATGCTCTTCAGGAGCTTCTCCTCGCGGCTCTGCAGGCGCTGCTCCATGCCGAGCACGAGCAGCCGCACCTGCTCAACGAACGCCTTGCTCGGTGGCGCGTCGCCGGCCGGCGCGGGATCGAACACTGTCTGCAGCTTCGGCACCGAGCCGGATCGTGCGTGGCCGGGGCTTATGAGGCCTGCGCGGTTGGGAATTGTGCCCATTGGTGCGATGTCGAGGTTATCCTGCGCGTTCAACGGAGTCAAAAGAGGGTATATGCGTTGAACGGTGCAGACGCACCTGCCAGTTGGGCCCTGCGAGTTTGGCGAGGTGGTTCTCAAGGGCCTTCTCGCGCTGCTTTCGGCTGTGTCGAATAATCAGCTGTGAAATTGACTGAGAATGGTACGGAAACGCACTTCTCCAGCTCAGCCATGCACCGCTCGTTCTCTCGCTGCGTGCCGTCCAGCAGGAGCTCCAGGTTTCGGTACTCTTTCTTCAGGCCTTCGACCGCCTCCATCGACGGCCGCTCAGCAAGCTGGCTCTTGAGCTGCGCAATCTGTGTCCTGAGCTACGAGCCCTGCGTGAGCGACGAAGGTGGACACGGGACCATGCGAGCTCCCTGACCTTGTCGTTCTCTTTGTCCTTCTCGAGCAGCTGTGCCCGAAGAACGTCCTCCATGCTGGGCTCATCCTCTCTCATGGCACCGAGGTCGTCCGCGCCGACGATAACTGCGGGTTTGGGGTTGTTTCGTACGCTCTGCGAACGCCGCATGGTGGAGGAGATCGATGTGGGGGAACGCTGAGCGCGCGTGTCTGCAGCGACGCGACAGGACGCCCACCACGCGTGGACCACGTGGAGGCGGATTCCCCAGGCGACACGACCCCGTGCACTCCGTAGCGCTGCAAGACCTGCAGGCCTGACGGTTGGGGCGACAGTGATCTCCCGTAGCTCGCGCCCCCGTATTGTACAAGGTGGCTTATTACTTCGACTCCGCTGCGGACGCTTGGAGACCCATTTGAATTGTCGATGAAACCAGCACTTCGAACTACAAGTACTACTTGTACTCCGAGTCTCCGAAATGCGTCCATGCTACAGACAAGCTGCAGACCGTTGAAAAGAGGTTACCAGATGTATTCATCTCAAAAGCTCTAGGTACTCGGAGCTTCTTCGTCGCGGCCTTCGGTGGAGGCGGCGCGAAGCATACGCTGAGCTACCGAGTCACCTATCTGTCAGCACGCGAAAGGACAGCAGCTGCAGGCTGGTGCTAGCGTACCTTCCTCGAACCGCGGAGCAAATGACACTGCCTCAACGAGCTTGACCATGTGCGCACTGAAAGCCACAAGCGCTTGCCGGTCGACGTTCCTTTGAGTGCATACCGTTCGGAACGGAGTCATGCCGTCGGCCTCGGGCTTGGCAGACACACCGGTCGCGTCCGCGAGGTACTTGATCTGCTTGCAGATAGCGCGGTGCGGAACGTCGGGGTGCTTCCACGCGCGCGCCTGGCATTCCCGAGTGCAGTATGTGACGCGGTTGCATCCCGAGCACGCTGCGAAGGCGCGCCCCTCCCGAGCGAAGGTTGCGCTGCACCCCGGCGCCCAGCACCGCTCGGAAAACCAGAGGCGCATGAAGCCTTCGTGTGCTGTGTACGACGGGTCGGTGGCCATGAGTTTACGGACTTGCAGAGAGGATGACACGATGGTCGGGCCATATTTATTCGTGTCGAGGGGAAGGTCGAGGTTGATGTGGAACATCGTGCCGGCTATGAAGAAGCTCTCGTTACAGTCGTTGATAAGGGGCGCCACAGAAGATCCTGCAAGGGCTGGCTGCGCTGCGAGAGACTGTAGCAGCGCTAACGCATCGCGGCAGATGGCGAGAAAATCGTTGTCTGGGTTCTCTGAGCCGATTTGCTCGCTCGCTCGGCGGAATAAGATGCGGCTCTCATCGGGGTCGAAATAATTCACTAGCATTTTGTAGAGGGCTGCAGACCGCATGACTTCCGTGAGCCATATTTGAAGATCTTCTTCCGTTCGACTGTGCATTGATAGCCCTAGCAAGGAAAGCCGCGCCGTGCTGACGAACACACCTAAGAGCGTGGGGGAGCTGAGGATGGCAAGGACTACTTCCTTCCTGAAGAGGTCTATGATGCTGGCAAATAGCCCAAGCCACAAGGTGTCGAAAGAGCTGCGACTAACCCAAGCGGCGAGAGAGGATATGGAGACGTTCACACCGTACGGAAGGACGTCTTCAGGGGATGTGGGCCATGGCACAGTCTTTCCGCGACGCGCAGCACGTTCTTGGTTGTTCTCGACTTTGTGCAGCCTTGCTTCATTGCGGACAGGCTGGAGGACGTCGTGAAGATGCGAGACTATGAGTCGCCCAAGCAGCTCGAACGAGCGAGCATCAATGTTGTATTGAACGACGTCCATCTGGTGTAGAGCCCTCATGCGCTCGTCAGAGAGATCGCACTTGCATAGGCTCATCTCCTCTTGCAGCCGGTCGATTTCTTCCTCCGAGCGGGGTGCAGTGAGAAACTGTGCACATCTATCAAGGAAAGTCGGGTGAAGGACGCGCAAGGCGGGGTAATTGCGTATGGCATGGGAGTATGACGGGAGAAGACTCGTGAGACATCCTATCAGGCACTGTGCACAGTGCCCAGGATTGTGAACATCTTCGAGAGAGCGTTCAAAGAGGTCCACCACGAAGTCGGCGTCGACGCTGCCTGGGAACGTGTGTAGCTTCATGTTGTTCGCCGCAGCCCTATCGATCCTTCGAACGATCCGGGTGCGAAGCTGGCGAATGACGGCGGTGAGAATGCGAGCTTGGGACCCTAGGGCTTGAGAGACACTGGAGGAAACTGTACACTCACGGGATACAGTCCTGCAGAGGTTTGAAGGAGAGGGCGTACGTTTGCTTGCGCAGGTCAGAGGCTGAGGGGACCAAATGTAGAATGGCACTCGTGGGAAACTGACTTGCTGAGGCCGACGCTCTGGGAGGAAACTCAAGAACCTTACTCGGTGCAGCCCTGCCCTCGGCGGAGCAGCGACAGCACCGCCAAGTCCATACCGGGGAGACCTCTGAGCAATCGCACAAGAGCCTTGCCAAAATAGCGTCACAGAAGGCTCCGATATTACTTTGGCTCTATAGCCTATTGATTAGCCACACAAGTCGGCCAGCGAGGTCGATAGTGCTGGGATTGACGAGGAGCCTGGTCTCCCAAAACTGTGCTCCAAGCGGTGTGGGCTGCAAGCGGCAGATACACTGTATGGTGGATGAGGGCGTGCGCGGTAGCGACGAGACCCCTGATGTCGCGGGAACGAGGCTGAGCAAAGGCATAGGTTCTCGAGATTCGTCCGTGCCCTTGCGCAGTTGACAAGGTTTCTGTGGGGGATAATCGTCTGTGGAAAGCATTCGATAGTGCAAATCATTAGAAATAAATATGGGGCGATTGCTCACCTGCAGGACAAGCAGACAAGCAGTGGCGAGCTGGACTGACACAACGACGCACCTTCTGAGGAGACTTCGAGCGCGTCAGCAGCCAACGGTGTTTCAGTCTCTGCAAGATAGGATTAAATGAAATACACAAGCACATATATCCAGAAAGCAAGCAGTCGCTAGTGGTACAGACGAGGTCAGGGTAGCGGGGTAGTGGTGGGGTTAAGTTACGAGACTCCAAGCAGCGAAGGACGACAACGACAGAAGGACAGCGCATCGAAAGCAAATTATAGAATACACAGACGCACGCACACACAGTTACCCAGGCTACTCCGAGCCGCCCGCGAGCTCGAGGATGAGCCGGCACGCGACGTCCATGAAGACGAACGGCGAGACGACCTCGTCCTCGCGGATGCTGAAGTCCTTCACGGACCGGCTGCACTCGGACGCCGTCTCGGACAGGTTCAGATCCGGGTGCGCCATGTCGAACTTGCCTGCGCCTGGCTCCGTCGCGGCCTTGTACGTCTTCTTGTGGTGGAAGTCGACGAGGTAGTTGATCGAGTCGACCATGTACAGCTGCAGGTTCATCAGGACCTGCGCAGCGCGTGAGCGGCGTGTAAAGGGAGAAAAGACTGGCGTACGTACCACGACATCCTGAACCCGCGCCCGCGTCTCGATGAAGTATATGGACGACGCCGCACGTAGGTCGACGTAGTTCCCGTCGTACTCCCGCGCTCGCTCGATCTTCGCTCGGTCTGACCGCCGCCCGCAACCTCCGAGCCCACCCAAGTCGCCCTTCTCCTTCCACTCCATGCCCAGCGCCTTCAACGTCCGGTAGATCTCGAGCATGACCTCCATCGGCGGCGACCGACTGCGGATGCCAAAGTGCCACTTCGTGCGGTGCTGCTTCTTCTCCTTCACGGGCGGGAAGATGCGCTTCGCGGTGACGTACGACGCGAGGTGGTGCTGCTCGGGCAGCTGGTCCGGCAGCGACGAGTTGAGCACCGCGAAGTTGCTCTCCGCCTCGTTCTGCGGTGTCGAGAAGTCGAGCCCGTCGTCCTCGTCCTCGTCGTACTCGTTGAACTCGCTGTCGAACGGGTTCTCCTCGAGCTCCGTCCCGCCCGGCGAGATCGCGTTCGGCGAAAGCGGGTTCCGGGGGTCCATCGCCGCGAGCTCCGCATCGCGCTCCTGCTCCATGAACTCGGCCAGGTCGCGCCCCAGCCGCCGCTTGTCCCGCAGGAGCATGTATGCGACCTTGACAGCGTTCCCTTGCGGCCCGTCGTCGCGCCGCAGGCTGTCGTAGATGTCCTCCTTGTCGACGCCCTCCATCCGCGAAGCGAGGTCCTCGACGACGTCATCTTCGATGCGGCCGAGGCCGTCGATGAGCTCGAAATCGAGAGCCTTGGGTGGTGAGACCAGAGAGGATAGCGGGCCCAGGATGGGAGGTCGTGGCGGGAGTGGCTGGAGGTAGCGCGGGAGGTCGGTGGTGAAGAAGGGGTGCTGCAGTATTTCGGGTACGGTGATGCGCTTCACAGGGTCAACGGCGAGCATGCCGGTGATGAGGTTCCTCGCGTCTGGCGAGAGGTACGACGGCATGTGGTATACGCCTTGGCTGATCTTGGTGAAGAGGGTCTGGACGTCGTCGTCCTCGAAGGGTAGCCGGCCGCAAAGCATCACGTACAGGATAACTCCACAGCTCCAGACGTCGATCTCGGGGCCCGTGTAGAGTCCACCGCGAATGACCTCTGGCGCAGCGTAGTTCGGGCTGCCACAGCTCGTCTTGAGGAAGTCTCCATCCTTGATCTCGTTCGAGAGGCCGAAGTCGGCGATCTTCACGTTCAGGTCGTCATCGAGGAGGACATTCTCGGGCTTGAGGTCTCGATGTACAATCTTCAGTCGATGACTGTACTCTATGCCGGAGATGAGTTGCTGGAAGAACCGCCGGGCTTGCGGCTCGGGCATGCGCCCGTTGGCGACAATGTAGTTGAAGAGCTCGCCACCGGCGTATTCCAGAACAATGATGATGTCTGTTGGCGTTGAGATGACCTCGTAACTGTGAAATGGAAGGGTTTAGAGGGTAATGAGATCATACAAGCTGAAACTTACAGCTTGATGATATGCGGGTGCCGAAGCGTCCGCATGTACTCGACCTCTCGCTGCACCCTAGTCCTCGTCTTCGTCGCATTGATCACTTGCTTCGAGATGAACTTCATGGCAACCTTGTGCCCGGTGACAGTATGTATTGCCACTGCAGAGGACGTCAGAACGGATCTACGGGACAATGACATAGCACGCACTCTTGACCTTGCCGAAGGTTCCTTCCGCGATCTCCTGTATGACGGTGTACTCTCCTAGCTTGGACGGAGGCAGCGTGTTCTTAATGATCTCATCGTCTCCCATAGTTTGTGCTCTTCGAGGTAGGTAGTCGTGGGGGTGGTGGTAGTCAAGATTCAAGGTGGGTCGGGGCAGGGGAGGATGCGGGGTGAACCCCAATTTGGTAATCGTCGGCAAATCGGCGGGGCGCCGAGTCATCACGTGGGGACCTTTCACATGACTTTGACAACCGTGGGCCCGAGCGACATAGAGCGGCGTTTCGTCAGAAAACAGAGAGCAGCGGGCAAAGTTGGACCATGGTGGCAGGTCTCTGGCGGGGCGCAGGTCGATTTTTTCGACGCCAGGTCAACGGTCGCGTCAGGCCCGCCAGGTCCGCCTACGTCACCAGACTCTGACCCCGGATACCACTTACCGCTGTTATGGAGCTTGCTAGCGGTAGCCTCCAAGGGTGTGCCGCGTATGCAGCTATGTAGTGTGGCGTGCATTGAAGCATTTCGCTCTGTAACGCTAAAATTGCTGTGTCAGATGCCACCGCGGAACACCTGGCCAAAGTGCGATTGCCTCTAGTGTTCGGGGTCTCTACGTCGGATGCGCAAATCTAGCCGCGTCGCTCATCGACGCTACCGCTCACCCAGGCCTTGACGTCTCCGCCGGAGATTCACTGGTGAGCTACCTTCATTTGTACTGAAAATTAATCTCATGTGGCAATTTATCATCCTGCCTAGCGGACATCATGACCCTCCTCACGCATCCGTCCAGCATCGGCAGCGATTTCGTGGTCAACTTGTTCCAATCCTCACTCGCAGACCCTCACGAACCCCAGCATTGCGCGTCGTGCTTGATTGGCTGCATTATCGTCCTGTTCCATCCATCCGTTGGTATGCAGAACTACGAAGCGCTTCGTGTCGAACATCCGGCCTTCCTCGACGCATGCGCCCGATTCATCACCGTGCCGCGGTCGGACGAGGAGAACGACCGGCTTCAGGCACAAATGAGCGTATGTTCTTGCGACCTCTCTGATGAGCGCGTAGCGCAGATGCATCAAAAGGCGAGCAAGTCCGCGGACTGTTCCTACAAGCACCTTGGCTGGATGCTCGCGTGTCAAGTCCACAACGTTCTCCAGCCTGTTCGTGACGAGGGCAACCTGCACAAGGTCGAGCGGAATCAGCAGCGTGCAGAGCGCCGCGGCAAGTCCGTCCCCTGGCCGAGATCGCCTCGCGACGTGCTTCCGTACGGTGCCGAGGCCTCTATCGCTGCGCTGGCCGTCTGGATCGAGTTCTCTGTCCCTAACAGCATCTGGCTCGGGCTTTTCGCCAGTATCATCGAGCTTTTCAAAAAGGAGGTCGTCCTGCCCATTATATCCTCACCGACACTCCCGGGCAAGTTCGTCGGCATTGCAGAAATCCCGTTTTTCATGCTCAGAGGAGACATCCCGTCCACGGCTGGCCCGGAAGAAATCGTCCGTCAGATGAAGCGCGGCGCGGTGCTCTACAAAATGCTCGTCAACTTCTTCGACAAAGCCGAGTGCCGCATCCTCTTTGAGCGTGGCAACGCGCAATTCGCGTCGGACTCATCCGACCGCAACCTGCTCTCCGTATGTCGCGACGCGCTCGCGATACTGCCCATCCTCGCGGAAATCGTCCCACCGTATTCAGAGGCCGCGCTCGACATCCAGCACTGCACGCAGGACTACACGCTCACTGGCGTCGGGCTCATCAGCTACCTCGACCTGCCCGCCGACGCGGCGAAGTACGGCGCCGAGATCGCCGCCGCCGCGGACAAGCTCCGCGAGATGGAGCGCAACAGCCCCGAGTACACCGCGTACGTCGCGTTCATGCGACTCTGGACCGCCGAGCGCTGCTGGGCGCCCGGCTGCCGCGCGACATTCGCGGGTGCGGGCCGCGCGTTCCCCGCGTGCGCGGGCTGCGCGCGCGTCACGTACTGCTCGAAGGCGTGCCAGGCAAGCGCGTGGAAGCACCCCGACGCGCCGCACCGCGCGGTCTGCAAGAAGGCGAAGTACATCGCCGGCGCGACGGGCCTGGCGCCGAAGCCCGACGGCGAGGGCCTCACGCTGTTTCAGGTCACCTGTGTGCTCAGGAACGTCGACCGTACCATCTTGGAGGAGTTCAGCGCACACTTTGAGAAGCTCCAGCAGACTGTGTCTTTTGCGAATCTCGTTGCTGGTGAGTCTACCAGGTGTTATTTACTCATTACACATGTTCACCTGCTCCATAGATGCCGCTTCGGCTTCCACTGGCCCGATAGAGTCTGAGCAGACCTCACATCCGAATGATGTAACCCTGGCAATTGCAGACGACTCGCTGGGCGCGTAGACTCTCGCTCAAAGCATTGAACGAACCCTTTTTTGGTCGTCAGAATGGATCTTTCTGCCCGAGTTTTACCTATCGTATGCAGCGTTTGGCTTGTGAAGACATGTACCAAGCTGTTCGTGGTGAGATGGCTGGCCCAAAGACTTCGAGTCGTGGCGAAAGCTTGTTGAAGTTGAAGGGACCCGACCCGACGCGCAGGTCTGCAGGGCATGGGCGGCTGTCGGCGTCGCGCCGTGCCCCCAGTGACCGCTCGTCGTTGGGTTGCCCCTTTTTGGACCTAAAAATGCGCGTACGCCGCGATATCTGCTTTCGCGTTAAATAGAAATAGTGACAATCGGTCACAGTGTACCACTATGCTGCCACAAGTTTTCTAACCATGAGAAGCCGGAGGATAATATTTGGAGGTGTTCGGGGTCCTCCTGGCAGGCTCCGACGTCTCAAACCAACTTCGGCTGGCCACTGGTGCCACCAAGCTCTGACCGTACGCTTGTCTGTAAGTTGGTCCACGATTTCTCGCAAGCAGCTCCTGAAGTCATCGTCCATTTAGATGCTATGGCTGGTGGCATTCGTCCATATCCCTCTGGCGTCGACGGCGGCTTTGTAGTCGACCTGTTCAAGTCGTCGCTCGCGGACCCTCATGACCCGAAGCATTGCGCGACGGGATTGATAGGCTGCCTTCTAGTTCTCTTCCACCCTTCCGTCGGCATGCACAACTACGGTGCTCTGCGCACCGAACATCCCGACTTTCTTGATGCGTGTATGCGGTTCATCACAGTACCGCGTTCCGACGAGGAGAACGAACAGCTAGAAGAGCGCATGGCTGTATGCTCTTGCGACCTCTCTCACAAAGACATGTCGAAGATGCACGCGATGGCCCGCGATGCGACCACTGGCTGCTCGTACAGCCGCTTCGGATGGATGGTTGCGAACCAAATACACAACATCCTCCAGCCTGTACGCGACGACGACAACCTGCACGAGGTCGAGAAGAACAGGCAGCGCGCGGAGCGTCTGGGCACGTCGGTCCCCTGGCCAAGGGCCCCGCGCGACATCCTTCCGTATGGCACAGAGGCCTCCATTGCCGCTCTGGCTGTCTGGATCGAGTTTTCCATAGCCGACGGCATCTGGCTCGGGCTCTTCGCGACCATCATCGAGCTCTTCAAGAAAGAGGTCGTCATCCCCATCCTCTCCTCGCCGACGCTTCCAGGCAAGTTCGTCGGTATCGCTGAGATCCCATTCTTTATGCTTCAGGGAGACCTACCTTCGAACGGCGGGCCAGACGAGCTCGCGCGGCAGATCAAGCGCGGCGCCGTCCTCTACAAGATGCTCATCAACTTCTTCGACAAGGACGAGTGCCGCATCCTCTTCGAGCGCGCCAACGCCCAATTCGCGCCCGACGAGCCCGGCCGCACCTGGCTCTCCATGTGCCGCGACGCGCTCGCGATGCTGCCCGCATTCGCAAAGGCCGTCCCGCCGCACTCCGCCGCCGCGCTCGACATCGAGCACAGCATCCAGGACTACACGCTCGCGGGCGTCGGGCTCGTCACCTACCTCGACCTCCCCGCCGACGTGGCCACGTGCGGCCCCACCATCGCCGCCGCCGCGGCGCAGCACCGCGAGATGGAGCGCAAGAGCCCCGCGTACCCCGCGTACGTCGCGTTCGCGCGTCTCTATGGGTCCGCGCGCTGCTGGGCGCCCGGCTGCCGCGCGACGTGTGCGGGCGAGGGGCGTCCGTTCGCGGCATGTGCGGGCTGCGCGCGCGTCACGTACTGCTCGAAGGCGTGCCAGGCGGCCGCGTGGAAGCACCCCGATGCGCCGCACCGTGCGCTCTGCAAGAAGGCGAAGTTCATCGCCGACGCGGCTGGTTTGGGGCCGAAGCCGGAGGCGGAGGGCATGTCGGCCTTTCTGGTCACTTGTGTGATTAGGAGGGTCGACCGCGCGCTGCTGGAAGAGTTCAGCGAGCTCTTCGAGAAGCTTCAGAAGGCGGTGTCTTACGCGCCTTTCGTCGCTAACGGTTAAGCATTCTGTTTCTTCTGTCTGGTGCTTGTTGCTCACAAGATTCTCATATTTCGCTGCAGATGCTTCTCTCCCTGCGTCAAGTCAGATGGGCCTCGAGCAAAGCACACATACGGATGGCATGGGCATGGATGTTATGGCAGACTCGCTGGGTCCATAGCGTTTGGCCTGAGATATCGAAGGCACTATTGGTTGGGTTTGCAAATAGATTTATCTACTCACCGAATTATTCACGGTCTCATGGATGCGTGCAACGACTTTGCTGCAGCAAGGCGGGCGACTACAGCCTCTCGAGCTATGCACGCTCGCGGAGCGCCTGCCGAGGATTATCCGGGCAGGTCCTCCAGACACTACGCGTTTAGGGGTTACTCTTCGCGCCTGCTACACTCACGTCCGGTAAGGTCGTCACAAGAATCTACCGCATATCTGGCACCTGATGTTTTTCGTGACCAGTCTCTTTTCCCTTAGGATGGCTGTACAAGCGCAGCCGATGCATCTCGACTCCGTCGACGCGCGTTTTACCATCGCCGCGTTCGTAGACTCGCTTGCAGATTTGTATCACCCCAAGCACTGCGCACAATACCATATCGGCTGCCTCACCATTCTCTTCGGTTATCCTATGCGTGGATACGACGACCTCGCCTTTCGTGCCGCCAACGTCGCGTTCTTCGACGCGTGCAGCAGGTTCATCACTGCCCCCCGCTCCGAGGACGACCACCTGCGTTTCGAGAAGCAGATGAGAGAGTGTAGCTGCGATCTGACAAACGAACAGTCAAGGACGATCCACCAATACGGTAGCTGGTCCGAGCCGTGCACCGCGAGTCAGTTCAGCTGGATGCTCGTCTGCATCCTGTACCACGTCCTCCTGTCGGTGCGCGCAGACGACCGGCTGCACAAGGTCGAGAAGAACCGAAGACGCGCTGCGCGCCAGGGCACGACTGTCCCTTGGCCGCGGTCTCCGCAAGACGTGCTTCCACACGGCATCTCCGCGTCCATCAACGCGCTCGCCATCTGGACCAAGTACGGGCTCGCGGACACCATCTACCTCAGCCTCATCGCGAACATTCTCGGCCTTTTCAAGACAGCCCTCATCCCAGCGCTGCTCGCCTCTCCTTCGCTCCCTGGAATATTCGTCGAGCTCGCGAACCTGCCCCTATCCGCGCTCCTAGGCCACGCACCTATGCCACGCGGAGGCCGCGGCACGCTCCTACAGTGGGTGCAGCATGTAGATTTTCTCTACTACACACTTCAACATCATTTCGATCCGGACGAGCTACGGGCGTTGTGCGAGCGTGCAGCCGCCCAAGTGAGCGACGCCCGCCAGGATTTCCCGTACATCTGCTACAAGGTCGAGCTCCTCCTGCCCGGCGTCGCGGCACATGTCGAGCCTGGAGCAAAGACACAGCTCGCGATGTGCCTCAGAAACTTTCGCATATACGGCACGCTCTTCCTCGCGGCCATGGACCCACCATACGACCCCGAGAGATATGATCCACAGATGATGCAGGATGCCTGGATCGCCCAACGGGGCACGACAGACATCTACTTCCAGGTGCACGCCGCCTTTGTGCGGCTCGCTGCCGTCGGACAGTGCTGGGCACCGGGTTGCCGGGCGACGACCGCGACCGCGCAGCGTTCGTTCGCGCGATGCAAGGGCTGCAAGCGGGTGAGGTACTGCTCGCAGAGATGTCAAGCGCAGGGATGGAAGCACGATGATGTGCCGCATAAGGCGGTGTGTAAGGCTATCGCGAGTATCGCGGAGAAGACGGGCCTTAAGCCGAAGTCGCACTCGGAGGATGCGCTGGCTTTCAAAGCATCCTGCGAGGTCGGGCAGGTGGATCCGAAGGAGCTGGCAGAGTTTGGTGAGCATATGACCAAGTTGCAGAAGTACTTGACGCTAGCATGAGTCGACATCGCCTGACGTGCGTAGACTCCGTAGAATGACTAGATCTTACGTCCTCCGTATCATTCAGCCATGTCGTGCGGATACATAATTATAGAAGATGTGTTGCGACTTCGTCTACGGAGCGTCCCGTGCACGAGCCTCTCTCTTAAACTGTGACGACACGAACGCCTCAACGTTCGGCGGATCGCATTTTCCCACATCTCATGCTCCTCTTCTGTATCTGGATCGTCCAGCAAAAATTTCGTCACTCTCCAACTTTGCACAGATTTTGGCTGTGTTCATCGGCGCTCGCCTCCTCAAACTTGACAGCAGTGGCAGACCGGCGCATTTGCTGCTTGACCACGCAATTTAGCTGAGTATCATACACGCAGTTTTGTATGTATTTTACTCTATGACCTAATCCTCATCGGAGCCATTGCTCTCGGCAGCATCTTCATCCCCGCGATCGTCGCTGTGACCGTCTTCGGATTGATCCTCGTTGTCGGATTCATCGTCCACAGTCTGATCTTCGTCTTGCGATTGAGGTGAGTCACTATACTCGTCCTCATCGGGTTCGCTGGATTGATAGTCACCGCTAGCCTCCCTTCGAGCCCGAGCACGCTCACTCGCGCCCTCCTTCGCATTGTCGACCGCCTGCTCCCACAGCGCATGTACAGTCTCGTCGTCTGGATCAGCCAGGCGCATCGAGTAGCACGGGCATGTATCGACCAGAAACTCGGCCACGTCCTCGTAGTCCACCGGGTCCAGTGCAGAGTAGCCCAGGTCGAGCACAGAGCGCCACCCACACCAGCGTCCCGAGTACGTGGACGCGTCATCGTACACGCACAGTCCGAGCTGCTCGATCTTGTGCAGTGCGCCGAAAATCTCGGGGACCGCGCCCAACGGCACACGTGCGACCGTGCCCGGGCCCCGCTGGCCGAGGTGCAGCCAGCGCAGCGCAGCGCCCCATGCCTCCGTGAGTGCGCGCACTTCACTCGCGCTGAGGTCAATGGAAATGTTCTTCAGCCCGAGGCCATGCATGTGCACGGCGCGCAGAGGCTCCAGGGCGCTCATGCCGACAGGCGGGGCGTCCGCGGACGATGGCGCGTCAACCTCGAGGTAGCACGTCTCGAGGGTGGCGCGGAAGGCGCCGATTGCGGAGAACAACCCGAGGAGGACCCGAGTTGACACCTCGGCGGCATGAAACACACGTATCACCAGGGACTCCAACGGACAGGTCGGATTGAGGGCCTGGAGGAAGAGGGTGAGGCCGCGCAGCGTGGCGTCGCCGTCTGCTTTATAGTAATTGTCGGTACCGTCCATCTTGACCATACCGCTGTAAAGGGTCAAAAGGCGCAAGTCCTTGAATGGCGTGGAAGGGAGCCGAGGGGCTAGAGAGGTCCAGTCCGAGGTCGATTGAAGATAGCAGCTCAGCCATTGGATGCGAGGGAAGCTGGCGAGCAAGGCGACGTCCTCGGGGTCGACAAACGACGGGTCCTGCCTTTCGCATTCTGCATCATCGTCGGAGGGCTCGAGCAAAGCATAGCAGAGCTGCTCCAGCTGGGGTCGCTTCGCGAGCTCACTGAGAAAATCCTTGATAGGGAACAGCGCGTGCTGCCGGCGCATGACAAGTATTTCGAGGGTCGGAGGAATCAGAAAGGCAAGATGAGAGGCCTTCTCGAGACCGGGATGGTTGCAGTGAAGGACACGAAGTCCAGGAAGAGCGGGCGTGTCGCCGAAGTAGTTGCAGAGAATCTTGAAGCAGCTCGGATGGACGAAATTCTCGCGGCGGCGGATGCCGATGAGCACGCGAGTATACCACCGAGCGCTTCGCATACGCCTGTTCTCTTCCTCGTCCACTTCCAAGATCTCCCGTGTAGTGAGCCTGTATAGCTCGCGGACACGGTGAGCGTGATGGTTAAACCTGATGACATCCTCTGCAAGCAATTCGCCCTTGAGGAATGCCTGTAACGAACGCGTGTCAATTTGCCAGGCGGCGGCAGCAAGGGCAATGCAATGTGACGCACCCAGAAGCTCGCAGAATACCTACCACCGCAATGTTCTCTTTGATACTCATTCGTGACGACACCTTCTGGAAAACAGCGAAGAAGCGGAGTGAAGTCGTGCAGTTTGCGCCACAGGACGTTCATCGCAGGATCGTAGAATGCGGTGCATGTCTTCCCCATGTTGAGAACGTCTTGCTTGGTGGCGTAAACCTTAGTGCCGAGAGCTTCAGCTATGAGTTGAACGATGTCTTGGACTTCGAGACAGTGATGCATGGTGCTAGTCGATACAGTAGTGTTTAAGATTGTTGTTCGACAGAGTTTGAGGTGACGGATGGTCAAAACGAAGAACTGAGCAGGCATTTATTCCTCTCGTGAAACGCACGTGACATCATAAAGCGTGTCAATCCTTTTCAACGAAACGTGTGGCCAATTGAAAGAAATAACATTTGTGTGGCCATTCAATGTATACATATATTGGGAGACTGTGGTTGAAATCGTCGAAAATGATGAAAATCTGCTCGGACAAGTTGCTACTTCAACAATCCTATCGCAAGCCGACTCTACGTATGGGACAGCACTGTCGGTATCCTCATCGGTGCCCCTCGCGCATGACCACCCCAGCGTGGGTGCCTTGTTGAGCTGCGGCATGGGGCCGCTTCGCTAGCTCTTCGAAGAGGCCCTTGGTGAGAGGTGTGGGATGCTGTCGCCCGAGGCCGAACTAGTCCGATTGTTCGAGATCGGACGCGCTGTTCTCGAGGACGGCGCATCTGATGGCGCATCTGAGGGCATCCGAGGGTTCATCTGTATGCCGATGAAGAGATACACAGAGTCTGAATAACGAACCGAGATGGCCACATGAAGATTGGCCTGACAGTGACTGGCATGGGTCACGTGCGACGCAGTACCATAGAGAGCATAAATGCCGCCTCAGCTCTTTGTTCTGACCTTCCACCACCTCAAGCTCAATCAGGCAACAATTTTCATCGACTGACAACATGCACCGCTGCCTCAAAGTCCACGAGATTATTCAGCTCATCGCTGAAGCTCTCAACACTGACAGGTACGCCACCCAGCAGAGCGTTCTCAACCTGGGGAAGACATGCCGCGCATTCTACGACCCTGCGATGAACGTCCTGTGGCGCGTGCTGCACGACTTCACCCCGCTTCTCCGCTGTTTCCCGAAAGGCGTCGTCATGGGCGCGAATGACAGAGAGCGGTACGGCGGCAGGCATTGCGCGAGCTATTGGGTGCGTACTGTGCTGTCCGTGCCGCAGCCCGGTACATTGACGCGTCTGTGCGCTACAGGGCTTTCTGAAGAAGAGACTTGACGATGCCGATGTTATCAGATTCAACCATCACGCTCACCGTGTCCGCGAGCTTTATAGTCTCACGCGTCGGGAGATCTTGGAGGTGGACGAAGAGGGAAACCGACAACTTCAGCGCAGTCGCGTGATCGTCGGGATAACCCGTCGAGAGGCTTTCGTCGCTCCGAAATGCTTCAAAATTCTTCAGGCCTACTTTGGGGACAAGCCCGCACTTCCGCGTCTTCGTGTCCTCCACTGCAACCACCCCGGCCTCAAGAGCGCCTCTCACCTTGCTCTTCTGCTACCTCCTACACTCGAAACACTTGTCATGTGCCGGCAACACGCCCTGTTCCCGATGAAGGATTTGTTCGCGGAACTCGCGAAGCGACCTCCGCTGGATCGGCTTTCCGTGGCGTCGCTCGAACCCTCCGATGGGGACGGCAAGTGTCAAAGGCAAGATCCGTCGTTCGTCGATCCTGAGGACGTTGTCTTCCTCGCCGGCCTCCCCCGCATCAACACGCTGGACTGCTATCTCCAGTCGACTTCAGACTGGACCTCTCTGAGCTCGCAGCTGCTAGCCATCCCTTTCAAGAACCTGCGTCACTTGAAGCTCTACGGCGGCATGGTCAAGAGGAACGATACTTACTACAAAGCAGACGGCGACGCGACCGTGCGCAGCCTGACGCTCTTTCTCCAGGCCCTCCGCCCCGCCTGCCCCTTGGAGGACATGGACATACGCGTGCTTAAAGCCGCCGCGGTAACAACTCCCGTTCTGCAAGACCTGTTCTCCGCGATCGGCGCCTTCCACGCCAGCCTGGACGCATGCTTCCTCGAAATCGACGCGCCATCGTCCGTCGACACGCCGCCGGTGACCATGGACGCCCTGACGCCGCTTCTGCCGGTGCGCATGCACGGCCTCGCGCTCAGCCACACCGCCGTCGACCTCGGCACGGCCGACGTGCACGCGCTCGCGGAGGCCTGGGGCGCCGCGCTGCGCTGGCTTCTCCTCGGGCAGCGCGCCGCGCGCACCGTGCCGCGCGTGCCGCTGGGCGCGCTGCCCGAGCTCTTCGGCGCGCTGTGGCAGATTCAGGAGCTCGGGCTGCGCGTGCACGACGACGCACCGACGTACCCCGGGCAGTGCTGCGGGCGGAGCGAAGAGCTCGACCTAGGCTACTCTGCGCTGGAGCCAGCGAACTTCGCGAGGGCGGCGGAGTTCCTCGTGGATACGTGCCCGTGCTACAGCATGCGCCTGGCGGACCCGCGCGACAAGGCCGTGGGCGTGCTGTGGGAGCGGGCGGTTGACAAGGCGGAGAACGGCCAGTGGGAGCGGGCGCGGGCTCGTGAGGAAGCGCGTCGGGAATAGGAGGCCGACGGTCCTGACGGTAACGGGTAGGATAGCAAGCATCGATAGAAAGACATAGGTCAGTCTGAGGATGGAGATCAATTCATCCAGGAAAACGAATCCCACGACGGCAACAGTGACGACGGCAAAGGTGAAGACCTACTATCGAGAGCAACGGCTCCAGCGAGAATTGTGTTATGAAGTATCATCCAGCGATGTGCGTATAGTCCTCATCCAGATCGCCTAGTTGAACACCCAATGTACCTGTCTGCCTCTACTGTCGAGTTTGCTGAGGGGAATGCTAATGCATATGCATGATGCATGATGTCGATGAACACAGCCGAAATTCGTACAGAGTTGGAGAGAAAACTACTCGCCATTATGGATGGAACGCTTCTGCTGGCATGGCCTCCGTAATGTGTCTCTATTCAATTTCAGCGTTGCAAACTAGTGACTGCTGGTGTGGAGGATAGTCGCTGCATACGGTGATCTGGAAGAGAAAGCGCATCTTGGGGTATGTATACGTTTCGACGCGCCCGCGCGCGTGCGTCACGCAAGGAGCTCGTGGTCGATGCTCTCGACAGCTGGGTTCTTTGGTGGCCGTGGCCGTTTGAACCAGGCAGCGGCCCCGGTGCTCGAGGCGCGTCATCGGGCGCGTCGGCGACGCATCGGGGGGCGCATCATTTCCGGATATCTCCGAGCCCGACGCCGATATCATCCAGCGCCGGCGCGCAATGTTGTTCCCGACCAACGCCCATGCGCTGCCTTGGCATGCAAAATCCCAGCCGCCGTCCTCGCCTCCATCAGCTTCAGAGCTCTCTCGTATGCGTCTTTCTCTCCCTGTCCGCCGCAGCTGACCCCCGCGCCAGGAGCCAATCACGGATATGCATGCGCGCGGCGAGCTTGGCCCGGCACCTGCAACACTCGCCGCCCGCGCGCGCACCGCACCCGCGTCGCAGCTGCAGCGAGCCCGCGTGCAGATCTGCGCGGGGCGCGCGCAGCAACATGCACCCCATCATTGCGCGGGACGCCCCCCACGGCCGACGCAGCAGGCCGCCTCGAGCCGGTCGAAACCACGGGTCGGCGTACCTTGCCAAGCACCGCGCCCTGATCCCAGGGCGGCGCCGTGCATCATGCGCCCGCCCTCGCATTGAACTCGGCGGCGCGCGTCCCCGGGTGCGGATGCTCTGTCATCCACGTCGTACGCGCCGTCGCGCAGAGGCGCTGCGGTATAAAGCGTGGTCGACGGTGCGCTGCAGTCTCTATCTCACAGAGAAGCAGTACTGGCTCGTTCGCGATGCGCAGAGCAGCTTCTATCGCGCTATTCGCGGGAGCGGCCCTCGGCGTGCCCTCTGGGCAGCTTGCGGCCCGCGACTGCGTCGGCACGTCCGACGCGACGTGCAACTACCTTCTTGGACAATGTGCCAGCTCGGTGAGCCACGTCTTCCGCTCGACATCCAACCCACCCGCTGACAGGTAATCGCAGCCTGGAATATGGACCAGCGCGAGCTGCGTCGCAGCCGCGACCTGCGCCGGCGTACGTCGCACCTTTTTCCACGCCGCCCCTGCCTGACCGCGCCCGCGCAGCTCGAGACCTTCCTCGACGTGCTCTGCTGCAGCGCGAACAAGTGCCTCACGCCGTCGCAGCAGCCGAGTCTCGACTACAACGTGCGCCGCCTCCCTCACCTGTTGTCGCCACCATGCTCACGCGCCGCAGCTCTACGCCAGCATCGTCGGCCAGTGCGCCTTCGCGACCGGCGGGTGCCCCATCACTCAGCGTACGTGCGCCCACGTTTCCTTGCGAGTGCAGGCTGACACGGTCGCACGCAGAGAATTATATCGATTTTTACTACGGCACGCTCTCGAAGACCGGCTCGCCGATATTCCCCTCGAGCGTGTACGTCCGCCCTCCCTCTCCCCACCCCTCTATCTAACCTTCACCCAGCGACATCGTCAAAGCCTGGTGGGCGCAGATCACCGCCTGGACCGCGGTACGCCCTCCCTCCCCTCCCCTTCTCCCCAGCATCCTAACATCCCACTCCCCGCGCAGCGCACCCCCTCCGTCCCCTACAAGAACTTCGACGACTGGTGCGCCCTCCCGCCCTCCCACCCCCGCCCGCACCGTCCCGCGAGCCCGCTGACGAGTACGCAGGCTCCACTTCAGCAGCGGCCCCGCGACGCCACCGCCGCCCGCCGGCGGCTCGACGGGCGGCGGCAGTGGCGGCGGCGGAGGTATCATTGTCGTCCCGCCGCCTGGCGGTGGGACTGGCGGTGGCACCGGCGGCGGCACTGGTGGCGGCACTGGTGGTGGTACCACCGGCGGCGGATCTGGTGGTGGTGGCACTACTGGAGGCGGCTCTGGCGGTGGCGGTACGACTGGTGGCGGATCTGGTGGCGGAACGGGTGGCGGCAGCACAGGCGACGGTGACGGTGACGGCGACGACGGCGACGACGACCCTGACGACTCCTGCACGGCGGACGACTCGACGGGCTTCCGCCGCGCGGCCGTCCCGCGCGCCGAGGTCGCGGACATGTGCGTCTCTCCAGCTTGCTTGAAGCCTGATGAGTGCGCGCTGATGGGTGCGGGCTAGATACGACGCGTGGGCCGCGAACCAGACGGCCGCGGCCCTGCACGCGTCGGCGAAGCGCGCGGCGCTGCTCGCGTGGAACTACGAGCTCGACTGCAGCGAGTGCGTCCTTCTCTCCCCCCCCTCCCCTCCCTCCCTACTGACCCCCGCGCAGGTTCCCGAACGTCTGCGAGAACTGGTGCTACTACGTGTACTGTGCGTGGCGCGTTTTGTTTTTTCGGAGAGGGCGAGGGCGCGCGGGCGCGGCTGATAGTGTGTGATGCAGGCAAGAGCGGGAGCTGGAGCGTGCACGTCGACCGCGCCGCCGGCAACCGCGGCAAGTCGGCGTGCAAGACGCCGAACAAGTGCAGCTACACGTGCAAGGGCACCGGCGGGTGGTCGTTGAACCCGAACGAGAGTGCGTTCTCCCTTGCGCTCATGCGTGCTGTGGGTGGCTGGGGTGTGCTGACGGTCGTGTGGCGCAGAGTGGCAGTGCGACGAGCAGCCAAAGAACACGAACACCGAGGGCGGCGCCGGCGCCGCGACGCGCTGCATGACCAAGACCGAGAACGGCGGTGCGTGTCCCCTCGCTCACCCAGCCGCGCCAAACGCTGACTGTATGCGCCGCAGACGAGGGCAACGCGTGGAAGTCCTTCATCAGTGCGTGCCGCGCCCTCCCTGCGCCTCCCGCGCTGACGCCGCTGACGCTGACGCCGCGCAGACCAGGCCGGCACGGACAACGACCCGCTGCCGAACGGCCAGAGCGTGACCGTCGTCCTCTGTGCGTTTTCCTTCCTGTTGAACGGATGGGTGGTGGGGCTGATGGGGCGCAGCGAACTGGAACGCGAAGGGCATCTGCGCGAGCTACGGCGGGCTCGGCACCACCAAGTGCCCAAAGGCGGTCACGCCGAGCGACCCGCTCGTCATGAAGCTCACGAATGGCCACGGGTCGGACGATGGGGTGCGCCAGGCGTAGAGACGAGAAGGCGGAGTCGTCGAGAAGGTATATTCGTGGGCGTTCCGAGTTATCGTGTCGTCGACGCGCACATAGGGAATGCCATCATGTCTCCTGTGTGCGGCCCGGACCGATGTGCACGAGGCGAGTGAACAATGTATCATTTCAGGTTTCCGTTTCGGGCTTCCCTTGTTTCGCCCAAGGAAGAGTGCGCACGCCAGCGCCCGGCAGCTTGGAAGCTTCCCTCCCTGCCTCTTCTCTCGACGCCACCACGCCCAACATCCGCGCATGTCCCAATTTCTCTTCTTGCGAGCTCTCGCCGTAGAGCGGTACGGCATGTCGCGCATCCTGCGTCTGCTCCCGCGGGAAGACTTGCTTTCTTGCGCTGGTGCCTCGCGCCACCTCCGACATCTCGCGTTCACCATCCTCTACCGGGACTTCACCTTTGTCATTCATTTGCCTCTCGAGCCTATACAAGATGCGGGTGACGCCGGTGAGACGGGAGATGCTATGGCACGATCCAGGAGGTCAAGTCCCACAGTGGTCCCGAACAGCGCCGTAGAGCGAGAGGTCACGTCGCTCGATGATGTCGCAGTATTCCTGCGGCGTCACGCGCATATCTTGACCTACATCAAGAGTCTCGATCTACGTGTGCCGCCGTCCAAGTCGGAAGACGTTGCCGTAGGTCCATCGCGGTTCTCAGACGCCTCCACATTCATCGCCATCCTCCACCTCGCGCCACGCCTCGAGAACCTATGGCTCACCGACATCCTGCTCACGGGCACCGCAACGTACACGGGCACGCTCATCGCGGAGCAGCACTGGAGCCTGCTCACGCTGCGCCACGTCTGCCTCCAGCTATCCTACCGATGGCGGGCGCCCGGCGTCCCGCCGCCCGACCTCCTGCGCAACCTGCTCATGCCCTTCGGCACCATCGCCGACCTGCGCATCCGCTGCTGGCGCGCGCCCATGGACGTGCTCGACCCGCTGCCGCAGCACCTGCGCCTGCACGCGCTCACGCTCGACGACCGCGTCTCGATGCACCCGCTCTTCGCGCAGCTCGCGCGCCACCCGCTCGTGCGCCTGCTCCGGCGCCTGGATTTCCAGGACGAGGTCCCCGGCTCGCCCGAGGAGGTGTGCGGGGCGCTCTACGAGCTCCTCGATGCCGCCGGCGCACAGCTCGAGCACTTTGCGTTCGGTGCGCTGACGCTGCAGCGCGCGTTCCTGGGTGGGGGTGAGCTGCGCCCGCGTTGTGTCAGGCATTTTTACTGACTGCGAACACGGCAGACAAATGGAAGAATGAGTACAGGAAAGCCCTCGCAGACCGCGTCTGCGCGCGCTTCGACCCCGCGCGGCTCGCGTCGCTCGCGCTGCACGTCCTCCTCTGGGGCGAGGAGTACGACCACTACTATACCAGCGATAGGATGCACAACATCTGGACCGACGCCATCGACGTGCTCGAGTGCATGCGCACGAGCAGCCCGGCGGCGGTCGCGGGCGTGCGCACGATCACGGTGAAGATCAACGCCTGGGCGGTCCACGACGCCGCAGCCCTCAAGGCGCGCATCGTGCGCCACAAGTATGTGCGCGATAGGCTCGAGACGGAGCTGCTCCGCTGGAGGAAGGAGCTTGGATTGCAGCGCGTCGTCGTCGAGTTCCTCGATAGCAGCGATCTCGCGCTGGGCGAGGAGCGATGGGCCGTCTTGCATGGCCCGCAGCTGATGTTTCCCCGGCTGCGCAAGAAGGGGTTGCTTCACCATCAAGACTTGCAGATACTCGAGGAGCGCTGGGTGAGTTTTGGACTCCTACAGCTTGCGACACGCACTGAAAAAGGCTTCAGATACACCGGAGCGAC
Organism: Phanerochaete sordida; assembly: GCA_019973155.2. Taxonomy (NCBI): domain Eukaryota; kingdom Fungi; phylum Basidiomycota; class Agaricomycetes; order Polyporales; family Phanerochaetaceae; genus Phanerochaete; species Phanerochaete sordida. Next base: position 49,874 of record BPQB01000096.1, read on the forward strand.
GAATAAGCACCACGCAATTGCATGATAGCTACGTTTCAGACCTAGTTGGTATATAATACGTACATACAGTTCAGCATATTATCACTGGACTCGGGATTCTAGCGCACGAAGTCTTGCGATTCGACGCCATTTCACCAATTGTTATCTAGGTTCGAAATTCGACCATGCGATGTTTGCTGTGGCAGTGATTTGACAATGATCCGAGAGGCTGTCGCGGGAAGCTATGCAGGACATAGATACATTGGGTATACCACGATGCGGTTCGGAAATGTGCATTATTTGGACCGGGTAGCCCACGATAGTCAAGCGGACACTATCGATGGTAATCAGCTTGAAAGCCGAAGATGTTGCATCCTGCGCTGGGCTTTCAATATCCTATTCTAGCATGCCTTAGTCCACGAGTAGAACTGCGTATGGACACACCGACACACAGCGAACATTGCATTTGTCTCGACGTCAAAATGTAACATGGAAGAGCGCTGCGGTTCAGATGGCAAGGCGGCGAAATGGCGAGGCCTACGGCAGGCGCTGCTGTATATAAACTACTATGATATTTATCAGCGTAGACCTCACTAACAAACATACGTCTCTGCCGCTACAATGGTCGCATTCATATCCTCTTTCCTTCTCCTCACGCTTGGAGGCACGCTCGCCATGGCACTGCCTTCTGGAGTGCTCTCCACGCGCGACTGCGGCGACTCAGAAGATTGCACGAAGCTTGTGCAATCATGCCTTCAGGAAGTCGTGCTGCCCGTGAGTCGCACGTAGCCCGTAATAAACCGCGCTATACTTACTATGCGTCCTACAGCTCGATTTTACTACGATACCTAGCTGCATTGCTGCTGCTAGGAGCATCGAGAAGGTATGCCTCATATGCCGGATACATACGCGCACAGTTAACACGGTACGTGCCCAGCGCCAGCCGGATGTCGGCCCTCCACCCCTCTGCCACGGATCAGCGCAATGCCACGTCGATTGATATGGAGAACGTTTTACGGAGCATACTAGTAGTAGACGTTGGGTAACACGGACGATGGTGGAGACGATTGGTAGCTGAGCTTGCACAATGTCCGGTTACATGCTCGTGGGGACGCGTGGCCGACACTCCTTCTAACGACCACCGCATCTACCTGATATCTCACGCTTCCTCGTGATGTCCCTCGAGGCTTTCAGTAGTTTTGAAACCATTTGTCGCCGCGGCGGCCGCGTTGGATGCGCCTAAGCAATTATTATTCGTGACAGCGCAACATACGAGCGACTCGCGATGAGGCTGACTACTACGGCAAAGGGCGAGGTGACGGCAGGACGAACGCATTGTCTGTGACAGCCTAGAGGTCGGCGGAAACACTGCCATCCCAGATGTCTACATCCACGCTTCCGAGAGGTCGAGATATTTTAGTCGAGCGACGAGATTGCTTTCGCTACGACGGTAGTCCATTATATCCACACAGATAAATTTACGTCGAATCCCATCAGAATCCTTCCGCACCTCGAGCACAGAATTCAACAAGAGCTTGCCATTCTTCGCCATCTCTCGAGTACGGATCCATAACGCTCTCATACTCCACTGCTGCGCCGTGTAGCGTGCAAAGACTCAGTGATGCTGTATTGCAAGTCAGAAAATTGGCCCCGTGAGATCCTAATAGGCACGTACGCAACGCTCCTCAAAGATACGCCAATCCTGGCGGCACAGCCGTCCCATCTTGTGCAGGAGGGGAAACAGCAGCCGACCTCCATGCGCTATCGCGTACGGCCAGTCGGGCAGCTCGCTGGTATCGACGAACTCGACGACAACTTTGAAGTCCTCGAATCCCGGCTGGCGCGTCCAATGGAGCAGCTCGCCCTCGAGATCGCAGACGGCGTCGGGCGTGCGATGCCTCTGGATCTGCGCCTTGAACTTGTCCACATCGGCGGTCTTGCCAGCGACAATTCTCACGACGATCGTGCGCACCCGCGCGACGTAGTCCGCGGAGAAGGAGCGCATGTTCCACAGCAGCGTCGCACACTCGCTCCAGGCCGTGGCGTTACCACGCTTGACGACAGGGCTGCCGGGAGGCGAGAGAGGGACGTTGATCGCAAGTGTGTGGAATCGGTCTGGGCGGAAGCGGGCGATGATTTGCGCTTTGAATATACGCCAAAAGGTATAGTAGCCATTATATTGTTCTGACCAGAGCATGTGAGTGGAGAACATGACTTTGAGAGGGCGACTTACCCTCTACAGCGCTGACAATCAGGAAAGGTCCAAAGCCGAAACATTCAAGGCCAGAGCCTATGATCTTCATGACGTCGTAGAACGCCCAATCGAGGTCCTCGCTACTCATAGGAATATGGAGTGTCGGATCGGCCAGATCCTGGAAGTTGAGCCGTCGGAGATGCCGCGCCTGAGGGTGCCTCATCAAGGCCCGCACAACGATCCTGCTGTCGACGTGCCCATCTAGTGTCAAAGACTCGATGATGAGGTCCTTCGGGAACCGCTGAATAGGCTCCGGAAGGCACTTCCAGCGCCGTATCCGCAGGTCCTCGATGGCGCGGAAGGGCATGAGCAGGTTGCGAAGGAGCCCAGGTGGTGCGCTGCTGGTGGGCTCCCAGTCGTAGGTCACGTCGATGCAGAGGTGGCGCAAAGAGACGAGCGAAAAGTTCGAGTCTGCGATGAGCGAGGCCAGAGCGTCCCCATGACCTGGAAGAAGAATGTTCTTGAGCCACAGGTTCTCGAGGTTCGGAAGGTGGCGCAGGATCTCGAGGAATACTTTGACGTCTGCCACGTACAGCGGCCTGCGGACGGCGGACAGTTGCTCTCCTCTCGGTGGCAACATGGACAGCTCGAGGCTCTTCACGTAGCGGTTCATGTATCCCTGGGAAGAAAGGTGGCTGAAGACACCGTTCAAGGAGGACGTGTACCGGATGTCTTCGTCCCCGTCTCCGGATTCGCTGGACGAGTCGACCTCATCGTCCACGTCCATATCGTCTGAGCTGCTGTCTTCGGCTACTACATTCCAGTAGTCATATTCAACGGCCTGAAGGGCGATATCGACGGCCCTCCTTTGCTCTTCGTCGATGTCGTCGTCGTCGTCGTCCTCCTCGTCCTCCTCTTCCTCCTCCTCGTCCTCCTCCTCGTCCTCCTCCTCGTCCTCCTCGTCCTCGTCCTCCTCTTCGTCTCCGAACTCTACCCCCTCAGCAGCATCACTGTCCATCCAAGGGTGCCAGCCCGAGATCTCCATATCGTCTTCGCCAGACCTGACGTCGGTAGACAGAGAATGCTCGCCAGTGGCATCGCCGCCCTGCGACGGTGCTCGTTCTTCGTCGACGCGAGGATGGATCTTGATAGTCAGGTCTCTGAAGCAGAAGCCGAGCGCGAGGTGGCGGAGGTAGCGGCACGTCCCTGCGCAGGCGAAGATGTCTTCCGGTAATAAATTGCGCATGACGCGAGACATGCCGTGCTGCTGGATTTCGAGGACGCGGAATAGCAAGAGATGTGTCATTTCGACGAGTGTGGGTTGTTCTGTGTCGAAATGTGTGCGTAGGACGACGATGGTGGTATGGGAGCAGACGTAGTGCGATGGAGGAAAGACATCTTGCAGGCTGCAGGCAGACCCTATGTCGACTGGTGCCTCTCGTGCTTCCTTTGTTGAAGACGGGCAACCACCGCGGACAGAACAAAGCAAGCTGAGTTTCGCTAGACGCCTTCTCCTAATGTGCCACTCCCACCAGACCTCTGCGCGCGGCGGCGGCTGGAGCGGGAATTCTGGAGATATCGGTGGGCTATTGATTCCTCAAGCATGCCCAGCCCTGACGGACCCTCCACGCAGCCAGAGAGTCCTGTTGTGACAGCATGCAACAGCGACTGACGATGTTGAACGACGCAAAGCTTTCCTGAAACCGTCGGATTATAAGGTAACGCAACAAACGATGCATATCCAGCTCTTACCGCAGCGTAGAAGGGCGCGCTCCGGCTTTCCTAAGCCATCCAGCGAACCTGCGAGTCTGACAATGCTCTTGTGACGCATGTAGAAGGCGTAGGCCCAAGTACCCACCCTCGTAAACGAAGTTCAGCAACATCATGCAGTATCGGCACGATGCCTGTGCCCCACAAGAACGGATACAGAGCTTGCGCGGGCAAAGAAGCCAACAGACTCGCTTTGCTGGAGCTGCCTGCGTCCAAGACCCGGACGCTGTCCTTGCTTTGCGTGACACATCCAATGAGCATCTAGTAGGCCGGTAGGCCGGTCAACTGTGAGCAAATCCGAAGAAAGGATGTTACTTACCCAGATAGATATCTCGTCTCAGAGTCCTGATGAGCCCAGCGAGAGCGCCTTTGGCAGTCGAATGACCGCCATAGGACCTCTGGCAGCGAACACTTGAACCGCTCGCCTCGACCCACGCATCCGCACAGATACGGACGCCCCGCAGCGTGGGGCACGCCAGCCGTCCACCGTCCCCAACAACCCGCCCGGCGTCTCACCCGCCGAACCCATACTTCACCCCAGCCTCCCCCGCTTTCTCCTCCCCATCCCCCAGTCCGCACACCCACGATGCTCGCACCCACCACACTCCTCCTCCTACTCGCAACAGCCGCGCTCGCGCAGCTCCCCGCCGAACCGACGCTCAACGCGCGCTGCCCGCGCCCCGCCGCCGCGTGCGTCGATCTCGTCGAGACCTGCCTCGGGAACGTCGTGCAGCAGGTGCGCCCGCCCCCATCTCGCCTCCCTCTCGCCTCCCTCCCGCTTCCCCCTCGCCTTCTCTGCGCCGCGCTTACTGGCGCGCAGTATAATCTCTCGACGAACCCGGCGTGCGTGCAGGCGTTTGAGTGTTTGATTCAGGTGAGCATTTTGGGTGGTGGGGGAGGGGTGGGGTTGTGGTGAGGCTGACAAGGGGGCGCAGGGCGGCCAGCTGTTCGAGCTCGTGTGCTGCAGCGTGCCCGACTTGTACTTTTGCGCGAAGACGAAGGGGCTGGACTATGCTGCGCTGATGCTGGGGGCGGGGGCGGGTTCAGCGTGAGGGCGGCGGGCGGGAGAGGTGATGTGTGCTGTTGTTCGTATAGAGAAATGAACGTTGTCGTGGATGGAACGAGAGACGACGGCGTGCGGTCACAGCAGCGAGTCCAGCAACTCCCCAGCCGCATCCCTCGCCGCACCGCCCTCCACCCACAGCCCTCGCATCGCCCCGCGCAACTCTCCAGCCCGCACCCGCATGTACGCCCCGTCCTCCCCGCACGCCCTCCCAAACACACCTCGCACCTCCGCCCGCACACCCTGCAGCGTACACCCCGGCACCGCCCCACCCCCGTCACGGTACGCAGGCCGAGTCGCCTGCGCGCCCGCGCGCACCTCCGCGAGCTCGTACGCGACGCCGAGCTGCGCGAGGTGCCGCGCGTTGAGCGGCGCGTCGGCGCCGAAGGGCCAGCAGATCCTATATTGCAATCAGTTGGTTCTAAGTGGTATGGGGAGGGGAGGGGAGGGGAGGCGTACAGAGGGACGCCGGCGCAGAGCGCCTCCGAGACGCTGTTGAACCCGGCGTGTGTTAGGAACCAGCCTGTCGCCTTGCGCGCGGTCAGCCGGCGCGTGGCGCGGGGAGGAGAGGGGAGGGAGCGTACGGGGTGTGCGAGGATGGCGCGCTGGGGCGCCCAGGGTGTGAGCAGGGCGAGGCCTGTGGCGGAGAGTTTGTCGGAGATGGTGGAGGGGATGTGCGCGGAGGGCGCGGGGTGGGCGAGGATCTGTCGGAACGGTAAGCTGCTGGTGGCGCGCGCAGAGAGTGCATGCGTACGAATGGGATGTGCCGCGCGAGGAGCACGTCGAGCACGGTCCAGAGCCTGTCGGGCTCGCTCGGCCAGACGAGCGTGCCGAACGAGATCTGCGAGGTGCGGGTCAGGGGGCGGTGCCGCTGGGTGCTGGGCACGCACGTATACGAGGGACTGGGGGCCGTGGCGTTGCAGCACGTCGTCCATGAACGTCTCTATCTCTGACATGGTTTCGTCCTGCTGGGATTTGGCGTCGTGCAGTGTCGCGGTGTCGGGCACCAGCGGGCCGAGCATGTACATCTTCCTGCCCGTCAGCGCGAAGAACGCTTCGAACGCGCGTACAGCCTCCGGGGGCTCGTACAAGGACGTGCTCGCTGAGAGGAACGCGTCGCAGTCATGAGTCACACTGCAGTAAGGTTGTGTGAGGCAAGAAGTGATACGGCGAATGCAGGCGGACGAACGCGGAGGCGGCTAGGTGCAGCAGGCCGATAACGTGCAGCTTCCAGATCGGCTAGGGACTATATGTACGAAGCATCAGACCATACAAGACGAAGACTCACCTCCTGCGGGAACAGCTCGTACTTGTACATCGGCGGGAGCCCCGGCGGGTACAGCACCTCGTCGGTCGGATGCGCGATGGCCTACATATATGCGTCAGCATCCCATCCACCCCATCACCAGCCGCAGGCCTACCTCAAGCGCATCACGCATATGCTCCCTCCCGTGCTCAGCGACGTACTCGTCCACGCGCCGCCGCAGCGCGCCGCGGCTGTCCGCGCCGAACGGGCCAAAGAGCGTGTACGACGCCGCGAGCGACGCGGGGCCCGAGGCCCAGATCGGCGTCGCCGGGGCGAGGCGGCGCGCACTCTCCATGTGCTTGTGCCCGTGAATCTGCATGCGCGGGTAAGCGGGGGATGTGCGGCAGCGAGCGGCGGGCGGCGAACGCGCACGTCGACGATGAGCGCGGCGGGCGGCGCGAGCGCGGGGAGCGACTGCTGTGTCGCCGCACAGGGAACTGGCGCCGCCTTGGCGAGTGCAGCAAAAGCTGCTTCGAACGAGGTGTGGATCGTCGCGGCGTCCAGAGGGTTCCGTTCGTTGTATGCCAGCCCGACGACTCTGCGCGCGTGTCAGCGGGGCGGCGGTGCGCAGCACGAGGGCTGTACCGGATGCGGCCCGCGAGCTCGGCGTCGGAGTAGCCCAGGGCGTGCAGTATCTCGGCAGAGACTTGGCCGTGCTGGTAGCTCGAGGTGAGGAACGTGATGTCGACGTCGCGCAGCGCGACGAGCCGCGCCGCCAGCACGCAGAGCGGGCGCACGTGGCCTGGCGAGGCGCTATCAGCAGCCGGTGCAGAGCCACAGGGGGAAGAGGCGTACCCCATGCGGTGTGTGCGACGATGGCGATGTGCAAGGGCGGCATGGTCTCGCAGAGGGGAAGAGACAGCGTCTGCGGAAAGTCTGAATGGCGAAGCCTTGGCTCGTGGGAGTTCCCGGTGTGGAGGCACACTAGCGGACACGTATGCGTGCGCGAGTAGAAGAAAGTCCAGGATGCATTCGGATCCTCTGTGGCGTTCTGAGCGAGTAGACTAGCTGGACGTTGGTCGGGAGAGCAAAGCGGCGGACGCGTGAAACGTTGATGCGCCTGTGCTCCAAATCGGGAAAGCGTCGGGAGTGATCCCGCTAGCTCCGTTTTTGAGAGCATCCGTGCTTCGACTGCGACCACCACCTGCCGGCTCTTCTCCTCACTGGGTCACGGACTCAGTCAACACATCCGCACCTCCACTCTCGTAATTCACATCACTCACGCGAAGACGCGGGTTTACGGCGCGCTTCACGCGACTGCAAGCATGGCCTCTCCTCCTGGCGCGCTCCCTGCCAACCCGAGCGAGCTGCACGCGTACGCGTTCGCCAATGCGTGTCTGCGCGTGTACACCATCGTCTCGCTGCGCGACCGCCTCCGCCGCGACGCGGAGACCCTGACCGAGGCCTCGCGCGGGCTCCACTGGGAAATGGTGCGTGCAGCCCCCGCGTGCACCGCGGGACGTGCTCACGCGCCGCAGGCAGCGCTCTTCGACCACCTCTCGACGTGCAAGATGTTCGGGCCCGTGCCGATCCCGACTGCCGTCGTCCCGATGCTGACACACTACACGAATCTGTACGCGACGAACCCGAACCCGACCGTCGACATCCAGGCCTTTCCGTTCGAGTACAACGAGTACATGGAGGGCAGAGACCATCAGATACAGGGAAACAAGTGGTGGGATGCGCTCCTTGGTGCGTCTGCTATGCTCTCTGGCGGTCGCGTGGCTCCTGACTCGCGCACCAGACCCTGCCAGCGTACCACAAGCACCACCATGTTAGGCCTTTTGGACTGAACTCATGCGAAGGCGGCTGATATCTTTGTAGCACAGTTTACTCAGCAAGATCCTTCTCACTCTACAGATCAGCAGCAGCCCAACGGCGACGCTCAGCTTCCTCCGCAGCCCACGTCGACAGACAACCTCGATGTCCTACCGCCGGCCCCTGACCCCATGCAAAGTCTACAGGAAGAACTCGCACGGCAGCTGACCCAAGTACCGCAGTCAGCGCCCGCGCAAGATCAATCTCAACTCGCCACACCGCTGAGCACCGCCGCGAACCCACACGCCCCCTACCTCGCCGTCACCCAAACCCCGACCTCCACCACCTCCACCACCACACCCCACGCGCCCGCCGCCCCGCCGCCCACAGCCGAACCGCACTTCATCCCCTACCAGCCGCCCCCCGGACAGCAGCCCGCACCAGCCGCACCAGCCGCACCCTCCGCGTCGACCGTCGCCGCCGTCGCCGCGGCGCGCAGGCCCGCGATCCTCGCGCCGCCCGTCAAGGCGCCGCGCCAGCGCAAGAAGTCGGTCAAAACGAGCGAGTTCGTCGACGAAGACCCGCGCCCGGACGCCGCGTCGGTGTCGCAGGGGCCCGCGGCGCAAGCCCCGGCACCCGTCGCAGGGCAGAGCCAGGCGCAACCGCCGCAGACGGGCTCTGCAGAGAAGGACGGCACAAGCGAGACCGCGTCGCACGCCCAGAAGAAACGCGCCCCCGAGAACATCAAGCCCGAGGACTACACGAAGGAACACGTGAGTCCCCCCCCCCCCTCCGCGGCCCCTCCGCGACCACCGCTGACAGCGCCCCAGGACGGCGCGGCGGCGTGCGGCAGCTGCAGGACGCACGCGCGCACGTGCCGCACGGCGCGCGACGGCCGCCTCCGGCGCTGCCTCGAGTGCCGCATGCGCCAGGCCAGGTGTGTCTGGCCTGTGCCCGCGGGTGCCGCGCCAGAGACGAACGGTGCTGCGCCCGTGCCCGCGCCCGTGCCCGTGTCCGCTGGCGATGCGCAGGCGCTACCACAATCCGCACCGCAAAACGAACCGCAAAACGAACCAGCGCAGGACCAGCCAGCGCACGCGCCGCAAGACGCGCCACGCGCCTCGCCCGCATGCGCCGCCGCGACCGGCCCCGCCCGCCTCGTCGCCGAGGTCGTCGTCACGCCGGCACGGCGGCCGAAACGCAAGGCGGCCGAGATCAGCGCGGGGCCCTCAGCCAAACGCAGCACGCGTCTGCGCGCGCGCGAGGAGGACGCGTCGCCTCTGCCTTCCGGTACGCCCCCCTTCCCCATCCCCCATCCTCTATGAGTGCTGATGTGAAAGGTAGAGGGTGTAGAGGGTGTAGAACTTGAAGAAGGGGAAGGGGGCTTCGAGGCACGCCTCGCACGCGCACACGGCGAGGGCTACGTGCGCGCGCGCCTCGCGCTGCTCGTCGACATGGCGCGCACCGCCGAGATGCGCCTCGCGGATGTCCTTGGCCGGGTTGCGCGCCTCGAAGATGCGAATGAGCGCTTGGAGGGGATGGTGAAGGCGCTCGGCGCTGCCCCGCCCGCGGCGACTGTGGGCACCGGTGCTGCTGGCTCGGGGGCGGGGGCGGAGGGTGTGGGGGAGGGGGAGGTGGGGACGGTGGGGGCGGGTGGGAAGAGGACGAGGACGAGGAGCAGTCCGCGGAAGAGGTGAAGGAGGATGGTTTTGTAGTTTGTTTGGTGTTGGTCGTCGTCAATTGCTTCATTTTCTTGCTCCCGTCGGTTACTTAGGTTTTGAGAAGGCACTGATATTCCACGACGGTCTGTACATTCTTCACGTAATATTTACTGAAGACAAACGCGGTACAGATCGTGCACCATGCCCAGCTTTTCCTATAGACGTCTGTTCGACAATTCGAAATCTCGGAAAACCTTGGGCCTTGGGCAGACGGGCAGCGCGCGGAGACACCGTACTCGATGCACGGCGGGCTCGAAAACCTAGGTTTCTGCTCAGGGCCACACCGTTAGCGGAGAACAAGTCGGGAAAGCGACGCGACGCACGGCCTTCAAGCACTGCGCCGCGAGCTTCCCGCAGTCGACCGCCGCGGCATCGGCGTCGCGCGCGAGCGGCTGCGCGGCGGGGACCGCGAGGGCCGTCGCTGCGAGGAGAAGGGCGAGGAGGGTGTGCTTGAGCATTTGACGCGATGTGGTGAGTCTGGTGAATCTGCTTTGGCAAGAGGGCGTGCTGAAGCTTATATATTTTGTGAGGAGACGTGCATTACGATGTACGTCGGGAAGCCCACCGTCGCTCCGTCGCGTCCGGGCGTGCGGATGCAGCAAGCGCGTTCGGGTCCGCTACGCGTCGGGGCGAGGCTCACGCGCTTTGCTCGTGCCGAGGTGATGATATGACTTGACTGGTCGTCCGTATTTCCTATTAATTCTTCGTTGTAGGATGGCGTTGGTGTTTCAAGAAACATCGCATCAGCGCGGACGGTTCCTATAATTCCAAACGCATACCAGCTGCGGTGTCCGTTTCTACATCCGTGTGGGCTGCGTAAGAATCGGGCCTGGGCTTTCGGCTCCATCAAAGCACGGACCGACTTACAATCGCCTTCCAGGAAGCTGTAGGCCTCGAGCACATCCTTCCTTCCAGGTGTAGGAGCCGAACTCAACCACGCGTCTCCAGCATATACGAATGAAGACGAGAGGGGACCCAAAAGGTGAGCGTGTTGCTCTATATCTCTTGATCTGTTTGGGGACTGCGGACACGCTGGCGGCTGTGCGTGGAGAGATCGAGAGGGCAGTGGCATGCGGTGCAGACAGGGCGCGAAAGTGCTCAGGCTCCGTAGAGTGTCCAAGGAATTTTAAGTTGAGAAACGCACGGCGACGGAGCTATTCGATACGTTGAACTAGCGGAGGCACCTAGCACGCGCACACCAATATACAGTAGGTTTCCTGACAATAGTTAAGGAAATCCCGATTCTGCTTTCATCGCACGTCTCATTATGCCCCGGCAGCGCTGAACGACCCCCAACCTCTTCCTCAATCATCTGTCCCTCCGACGCACGCAACGAGCTAGGACAGACGCAGGTCAGTACACTGGCACGCAAGCCACAGCTAGCGTGCGCAAGACATACGGTGTCGATAGGACAGGTCGTGACCGCGAGGCAGTCCGAGAAGTCCGCCTGTTCAAGTCGTCAGCGTAAGCACAGTGAAGAGCTCGAGGATGCGTACGGCCGTCGCGCTCGCGACACAGGTGCTGAGGGCCGTCAGGCAGGTAGCTAGGCAGGGCGGGACTTGGCGTGCGACGTGCTCTGTGGTCGGCGCGCTGAGCGCGATAGCGACGAGCAGAAAGAGAGTAGTGATGCGTGCGAGCATGGTTTCAGATGTTTGGGGATGGTGTGGGGTGCTGAAGAGAGCTCCTGATGGCAGGGGAGGCTCGGATGGTGTTTATGTATTGTTACGCCTACGCTAAGTGTTCCGAGAACCGCAAGAGGCAGTGTGCGCGTCGTCCCAGTCGTTAATACCCATTTGCCTCTGCAGCGATTTGTCAACAGAGACTGGACCTCCCGTTTGCCTAGTCTATGAGGGTTGCTTTACCTTCTCTCGGCACAAGAAGGGAAGCATGTACAAAGGGAGCTCGGGCTCCCGTTCGGGCTGCATAACAGCTTCCCCTCCGAAGGGCGATGATTGCATGCAAGACTTCTCTGCCTCTGATATCCTTCTAACACCACGGTAACGCCACGATATTCTCGTGCGCGTCATACGCCGGAAACTCTGCGCGAGGCGTAGCGTGCTATTGCGCGCATATGGACATCATGCATCGTCGTATGAAGAGTGCAGTGCGCGCATGGCCGATCCGCATCGTGTCAAGCTTCGATTCGGCACATAAGCCATCTTATGATGCGCTCAATGCCCGATGGGCTTACGGTGCTTGCGCAGATTGTATGGTACGAAAGCGAGGAATAGAAGACTTATCACTCGTGCGCTTCACAAACTTACGTTACTACTACAGGACGAGAATAGTGAACGAATATGGGAAAGCCGCTCATTTATGTATCAAAAATAGCGGCGGGTTGGTGCGCCTGTGCTGTGTTGGGGAAGACGATGACCTAAGATGCATAAATCAAGAGCCCGTATGCTCGCAAATCTTCATATTCTCGACGGAAATTCAAGACGTGCGCGCATCAGAGGCCGTTGTAGAGCTTTATACAGGATGCGCCGCTACGACTCAGGCTACTACGGGCAGAAACATCCTCAAATTCTCTTCAGCATCCCTTAGACACCCGGAAGACCCGTGAGACTCGGGAGACCCGGAAGGCCCGAAAGATCGAGGCAGTCAAGAATCGAGGGCAGCTAAAATGCGAGTCTGAGCACCTAATTTACGGAAAGCCGTATAGACATGGGGAACGCACGTCGGCTGAGGGGCAGGCCGCTTCTAGGCAGCTAGTAAAGACGGTAACCGGGGTGGTGGTTGTCTATCGAGCAGCATCGTTGAGCACAGATCGCGACCAGGCTAATGCACTCACGCTTACCGTTCCACTAGAGGTGAGATCGAGGCACGCGAGAGCACTGGTCAAGCAAGACGCGTCGCAGCCGGTAGGAGGAGTTGCCCGTGCTGCGGGCTGCGCAGCCGGCACGGCGAGAGCTGTACCAGCGAGCAGAAGGAAGAGCGAAGTGCGCATGAGCATAGCAATGAGATGTAACGCTGCGGATAAAAGTGCAACAGCCCGGTGGCGAGAGGTCTGTATATATAGCAGGGGATCAGCGGCACATGGACATCGCTCTACTGTCTTCAGTCGTCGTACCCGCTCTAGCTACCCCGCCGATGCAAGCAGATCTTCTCCAAAAATGTGCGCTCAAATATGTCTTGCAAGAGCCCATTCTGCTCGACATCGGATAGCTTCCCTGCTGCGATGGTCTTCTAACACCGTCGTAGTGCCACGGAAACGTTGTAAACCGCTGGAAGGATTCCATCCCGAGTGTCGTCCTATTCTCGGATTCGATCACGTTGAGGCGTGCACATTTCAGTAGCGGGATAACTGTTCCAACGATACTCTGGCGCCACAGACAATCACGGTCGGCGCATAGTCCGAATGCGTAGTGAAATATCTGCATGTGACTGATTGCAGCCACTTCGCCTGTTTTTGTTGAAATACTCACCATATCCGCTGGCCAGAAGTCCCTGTCGCGAGTTGACACGTCTCCGCAGTATACGGTCATGCCGTCACGATGTGGTCGTCAACACGCTGTTTACGACCGCGGACGAGCACCGTCGCAGCGGAGCTCCTCCACTGACTCCGCGCCCTAACACCTGGTCATGCCACATTTGTATCGGTTTACTAGGTCCGTGGGCTGTCAAAAGCTTGTGGCAGATGCTAAAAAGTCCCAAGTAAGGAGCCTGTCAGCATGAGTCCGAGGCAATATGCGCGACTATCGCTGGCATGGTTTTTGTACTGGATGTTGGGGCTTAATGCGGAGGAGAAAACTCAATCACATGTGCATCCACGGAGGTGTCATCGTTCCAGCCCGTCTGACGATACGGCCATTAGCAAAACACAGTGGCACGTTCACGGACTGTGTCAGCGGGGTAGCTGGGAGACGGGCCATAATCAACGATGGAGCACCGATAAAGCTCAGTGCGAAGTGTATCTCGAGCGCGCGCGAGGCATAGCAGCGGTAGGGAGTAACATATGTCGGTACCCAGGATTATTTTCAAACGCATACAAAATTCAGCCTGTGTAGCCCGTACTACTCCTCGAAATAACCTCGATACAGAAACACTCAGCGCGCGTCGCAGTGTGCACGATTCCCACCAAACTACTGCTGCTGCTCCCGCGAGTGTCCTTAGCCTTCTTCAGAGGTCGCTCTAGAGACCGGTCAGGGGATCGGTCGGGCCGAGGCCACTAAGGATACCGCTCTGAAGGCATCCGATGACGACACCAGAGCTAGCCTGAAGGGCGCCGTAGTCAGCACAGCGCGCATGTAGAGCTACTATATGAAGTGGCACATACACCAGTGGCCGCACAGGTGGCAATGTTGTCGATGCAGCTCGTCGCGGCCTGCGGGTTCTGCGGCTATGGCGGGGCATCGGTCAGCGCACGGCATGGAAAGAAAATGCTGAGCACGTACGTCGGTGAGCGCGGCACTGGTCAAGCACGCCTGGGCGGCATCGTAGCAGTCCAGCGGTATCGTGTCGCAGGTGTCGGGCGTGGCGCGGCGAGCGTGCGGGCCAGTCGGCGTGGCGAGAGCCATACCAGCGATGGCGAGGAGGAGGGCAGTGCGCGTGAACATGGTAGGCGGAGCTGATTTGTGGACGGCGGAGAAAATGAGGGAACGGCGTGCAGAGACAGAGCTTTTATACGCGAATGTTGCGTTCTCTGCAGCTCGTGGAGGCGGCGTACCGCTGACAGACTTGACGGACTTCGCAGCTCTCCATCGTCGCGTCCGCTCTGCCTTCCATGGCAGTAATACCTCGACCCAATGTATTGAGCAAGCGAGTTGCCTGTGTTGTTCACCGTGGCATGCAGGAGACTGTGTTACTCGGCAGTACGACGTGGCGTAGGGCTTCCCCGCTTCGCCGTGCTTCTAACGCCCTCGTAACGCCATACGCCGCGCACGTCCGTGCCGCTTGCCAGTTTCGCTTACTGAAACATATCCAGAGGCAGAAATTCAGCTATCTTATTTGCGTACATGAAACCTCGTTGTTCGTATCCGACGATAAGTGTCTGTGCGCTCCGTGTGGCGGGACATCCCAAAGCTCGCGCACGTCACATAGAACGCCTCAATGATGCTAGAACACAACGGTGTTAGCGAGCATGAACGACAAGCGGACACCAGAAACTGACCCAGCGCTCCTCGACTACCCTCCAATCCTGGCCGCGCAGCGCGCCCTCCTTGTGCAATCGCGGGAAGAGAAGCCGCGGACCCTCGAAGACAGCATACCGGACGTCCGGCAGCGCGCTCGTGTCCACAAACTCGACAACGACTTCCTGAAACTGCGGCAGGTCCACCCAATCGAGGAGCTCGACCTCGAGCGCGCGGCGCGGGCGGCGGTGGCGGCGTATCTGCGCTACGAACGCGGCGACGTCCGCGCTGCGCTCCGCGGCGACGCGCACGACGATCGTGCGCACGCCCTCGGCCACCTAATGCGCACGCTCGCGCAGCGTCCACAGCACGAACGCGCACTCGCTCCAGATCGTCCGCAGGTTGTCGATGTCGGCCGCGCCCGTCTTCCAGAGGGTCACAGGCACAACGAGCGTGCGCAACATGTCCGCGCGCAGGTGCCGGAACACGTGTTCGCTCAACGCGTCGTCGACGTCGCCCTCGAGGCCGCCGTCTTGGGCCGCACGCTCCATGTTCATCGGCCCGCACCCGAACACCTCGAGGCGCGCCCCGACGGCCTCGACGACGCCGAACTGCGCCAGGAGCACCGCGCGGTCCGTGCTCTCGTGCACGTCGCCGCGCTCCTCCGCGCTCACGAGCGCGCGAAGCAGGTGCGCCTGTGGATGGCGCGCCAGCGCGACGAGCAGCGGCCGCATCTCGACGCGCTCGTCGAGCACGACGCCGTGCACCACGAGGTGCGCAGGCAGCGGCGCGAGCGTCGGTGCGAGGTCTGGCCAGCGCCGCACGCGCAGCTCGTCGATGGTACCGAACGGCATGAGCAGCTCCCGGAGGAGCTGCGCCGGCGCGGCCGCGCGTGGGTGCCACCTGTACGTGACGTCGAGACACAGGTGGCGCAGCGCCAGCGGCGCGAGGTGCGCCTCCGCCATGAGGGCCGCTGTGTCGTCGCCGTCGCCTGCGAGCAGGATGTTCTTGAGCCAGAGGTTGTCGAGCCGCGGGAGGCTGTGCAGGAGGGTGAGGAAAGATTGCTGGTCGCAGAGCAGTACGGGCTGGTGGGAGGCGTCCGCGTCCGCGGGGTGATGCAGGTCGAGCTCGAGGCTCCTGACGTAGTGCGTGATGTACATGCGGGAAGAGAACCAGCGTAGGACGCCGGTCAAGGCCTTGGTCGCCTGCGTGTCGTTGAGCGAGTCTTCGGCGGCCGCAGACGCGTCGTCTACTTCTTCGTCGATATCCATCCCATCCGTGTCTCCACTTTCTTCGTCATCAATCATGGGTGCGTCGTCGCCGTCGTTCCTCTTCACGTTCTTGGGCTTGATGATCCCCGTCGCTGGATCCACCTTGAAGCCGAACGCCTCTTCTTCTTCGGAGTCGGTGTCCTGGTCGTCGAGGTCCTCGTCCGCCACAACCGAATACTTGCCCCCGCCGTTGAAGCGATCGCGCTTCGGAAAGACGACCTCGACGCGGCCCTCTTCTGTCTCCGGGGACTCGAGTGGCGGATAGAGGCGGAAGGTGAGGTCGCGGTAGCAGATGCCGAAGGCGAGGTGGCGCAGGACACGGGAGGTGCAGGCGCAAGTGAATAGATCGTCGATGGGGAGTTCGTTGAGGATGCGTGAGACGCCGTAGCGTTCGATGGCAAGAACGTCGTAAAACGTATGCGCAGCCATTGTGTGCCGTCTTGTGAGTGTGGCACAGGAGAGTTGAGGTTGTGAGACGACGTGGGGCAGTTCTCGACCGCAATATATAGGTCGTTATGTCTGCACCACGGAGGGAGAACGTTGTAGCATTGCGAGCTATGAATAAGCGGCAGAAACACAACGCGGCGCACTTTTGAAGAGCTCCCCTTATATTCCCTCGCTGCGACCGTCGTCGCCTGCGGGTGAGCAGTGTTTGTACTCCTGCCCGTCTGAGACATACACCAGCATTATATCAACTAAATCGCCGAGTGTTTATCAGAAAATCTGCGCCGCAGAACTGGACAGAGGCTCGGGCGTACAGTCCCAGTCAGATGTTCCTACAAGGCTACGAGTACCATTCCATGTCTGGCCTGCGTTGGCGCAGACCAGTACGCCACTCGTATGCTGTGAAGGTCCTCCGCTTTCGAGACATACATATCTGGAGGGTTCCCGTACGTGGAGAGCAGATATGTCGTCCGCGGCATTCGGGAGGGCATGGCACGTGGAAGGAAAAGAGCAACCGTGGGAAGGCTCCGCCAATCCTCGCATAGGCGCCCCACGTGGTCGGCAGCGCCCGGCATTCGCCCCCGTATCCGACCGCCGACCTTTCTCCGCCGTCTTTCTCGACCGTCGACCCAGTTTGTGAGGGCTTTCACGCAACACCGCGGTATTTCCTGCATCGTAGCCCCGTCATAATTGAACTCCTAATGCGATACAATGACATAATCTTCCTCTCTTCCACTCTGGCCCACGTCTGGGCCCCTCTAACAAGCTAACAGTAATCCGCCATGCCAGAGAAGCAGCACAAGTCGTCCAGAAGCAAGTCCACCTGTGGAGGAGTTTCATGAAGCACAGCCAAATCTTTGCATGCAAACGCGAACATACGCTGCCGACGCACTCGGCGGCCTTGAAGCACGACGGGATGCTCAGCACATCTGTCAAGCCTTTGGCCTACGATAGGTCCGTGAGCGTACGTGATGACCAGAGTCTGGAGCGTGGCATACGGGTGCGATGATATCCTGCGCGCAATGCCCGATAGATAGCGAGCACTGGTCGGATGTGACGCAGTCGCGCGCGGCGAGCTTGCCGGTGGGGACGCAGAGGGCGAGGGTCCCGGTGAAGAGGATGACGGCGAGCTTGAGCATTGGCGAAGATGCTGCGATATGAACTGCGAAGTGTGCTTTGAAATTCATTGTGGTACTGCTGCTTATATACCGCATTTCTCTCACAGATTGGCTGTCCCCCAGTACTTGCTTATTGTGCGAGGGAATTACCAGTCGACCGTAGCTTCTGACATATGACCGCAGTCTGGGGTCAAGCGTCGCAATGCTATGATCGTGGATTGTATGGACGGTATACCAGTGAGTCATCTTGATATTTCTCAAGACTGCCTTTCATATGCCCACAGGGGTGCCAGCCTTAGCTTTACCCCATCAACTTCCGTCTGGCTTGATCCTGAGGCCTGATCCCCGACGAGCTTGTATCGCTATCTCCGGCGGAAAGCGCTCAGGTGGAGAGCCGCGTACCGTTCCCCGACATCCAGCTCCTCGATGAGTCGCCGAATTACGGTCAGCTGGCGATTCACAGCCCCAGAGCACACGCGGACTTATCGCATGCGAGAGCTTTCGTGTCAACTGCCTGATCTTAAAGCACTGTCGCGAACCGATCTTCGGCAGCGTGTATAGAAGCGCGGTACGTGACCCCAGCCCGTGCAACCCACAGCTCTGCAGTTAATGTACGCCCGTGGGCGTCCAATCTAGCTGCCAGTCGTATATATAGCAGCCATAGGTGCGCACTATTCTCCATCTCCCAGCGAGACTCACAGAGGCTGCATACTTCCATGTTATCCAAGCTCGCCTGCATCCTCGGCGTCGCCGCTGCGGCCGCCACCGTTGTCGTCGCTCTCCCGTCGTCGCCGACCCACGTCGGCCGCGACGCCGCGGACGACTGCTCAGTCGACCCAACGGGCTACAAGCGTGACCAGCTCGAGCTTGACGATCCGTTAGTCTATTTCTCCACCCGCCACCCGCTCTTCTGACTGCTAACTCCGCAGCATCGGCGAGTTTGCGCAGCTCAACAGCTCACTGGCCGCCTCCTGGGACAACGGCACGCATGTCGCCGAGCGCGCCGAGCTCGTCAACTGGAACTACAACATAGATTGCAAGATGTGCGCTGTACTCTCCCCTTTGCGCCGTCTCCGATTCACAGGTGTACTAGCTTCCCAAACATATGCGAGAACTGGTGCTTCTATCGCTATTGTGCGAGCTTCATCTCTGCATTCTCTAAATCGTCGCTGACGTGGCCGCAGGCAAAGCTGGCAGCTTCCAGGTCCACGTCGACCGCAATGCGAACAACCGCGGCCGCTCGGCGTGCAAGTCGCCGAACAAGTGCAGCTACAACTGCAAGGGCACCGGGGGCTGGTCGCTCAATCCGAACCAGAGTGCGTCCTCTTGTATGCGCCCGTGTATTCCATGGCTGACAAAACGGAAGTGTGGGAGTGCGATGAACAGCCGAAGAACACGAACACCGAGGGCGGACCCGGCGCCGCGACGCGCTGCATGACGAAGAGGGAGAACGGCGGTGTGCCACTTCACGCCTGACACGATAGCTCTTGCTGACGCATTGTTCAGACGAAGGGATCGCCTGGCGCAACTTCATCAGTACGCTGTACTTGACTCTCACCGCGTCCCACACTGACCGCGCCAATGCAGACCAGTCCGGCACTAAGAACCCCGCGCTGCCCAACGGCCAGCTCATCACCGTCGTCCTCGGTGCGTTAACCTCCCTCGTTTTATATCATGTGCGCTGACAAGGTTGCTGGGCAGGCAACGTGAACGCGGGCGGCCTTTGCGCGAGCTACGCCGGCGGGAACACTAAGTGCCCTGCGCCTATCACGCCGCAGTCTCCCAACGTCGGAGTGCTCAACGCGGCTGGGCACGGCTCGGACGATGGTATCAGACAGGCATGAGCGTTTGGCCCACAAGCCGCCTACTGATGGTGGTCCGCGACCGGGACTGGCGCGCTGTCGAGACGAGGAAGGAGTAGAATATTGTTGTGGATGAGTTTGTTCACGCAGCTGTAACGCACTGCGAGACTCAGAAATGGCAGGCGAATGTTACACGAGGACTGGTACTCCGTATGGAGTGGAGCATGCGAAGCCTCAAGCCTGCCGTGTCCCGTCGTCCGTGCCCGCCGCCACGTCTGCGTCCGTCGGCTTCTTCGCGGCCGGACACACCGTCTTCTGGCCCGCGTGCAGGCTCGCGCAGATTCCCCCAGCCGGCGGGTTCTCTGCTCACAATCAGCAAAAATCCACAACACAGTGCCTGCGCGCACTTACGCAGCACGACCTTGATCTTCGTCGTATCCGCGATCTTCGCGTTCTTGTCGTCTGCGGGCCTGACGTCAGTAATGAGGAAGGGAAGGAGAGGAGGAGCGCGCGCACTGATGAAGTTCGCCCACGTGCGGCCCTCGCCGCTGTTCTCGCCCTTGGGCACGCACCGCGTCGCCGCGCCCGCGCCGCCTTCGTCGTTCGTATTCTTCGGCTGCTCGTCGCACGACAGATCTACGCGTGCGTCAGCACCGCCGAGCACCTCGTCGTTCATATGAGCGCGAGAACACACCGGTCGTCGGGTTCTTCGTCCACCCACCCGTTCCCTTCTCCTTCGCGCTGCACTTGTTCGGCGTCTTGCACGCGCTCGCGCCGCGCAGCCCCGCGTTGCGGTTCACCGTCACCTCCCACGCCGGCGAGTTCGCGTCCGTGCCGCCCTGCTTGCCTGCATTTGTACATCGTCAGCTTATCTAGAGAAGGGGACGAGGAGAGGAGCGCACAGAAGACGTAGTAGCACCAGTTCTCGCACACGTTCGGGTACTTGCCCGTCCCGCAAGGCAGGTTGTACGTCGGCATCGCGGGCGCCGCCGCGGCGGAGGCTGAAGCGCTTGCGGAACGCCGCGCGAGGGCTGCCTTTCCAGATGGGTTGATAGGCTCAGAAGGAACAGAAGGACCAGAGTCAGAGGAAGGATCAGAGTCAGAAGAATTGCCCTGGAGCGAGGCGAAGCTGCGAAAGTTGTTAGAAAGGCGCATGTATGCGCAAAAAGTAGAGCATACAGGGCTTGCATGAGATCGCTGCCATCGCTGGGGTCCTCTTGCGCGTGGCCGTGGAAGTGTGCATGGCCGTCCTTCCCTCCATGCCCGACGTCGAGGTGTTGAGACTGGCCCTGAGCGGAAGCCGGCGCACTTGGTGCAGAAGAAGGCTCAATCGGCATCGATGGAGGTGCGTCATCCGTAGATGGCGGGCCAACGGGCGTGGCAGAGGGCAACGCTGGATCGGACTCGGCTGGGAGCGCGTTCGCGGAGTTTGTCTGCTGCTGCTCAACTGGAGGACTGCTGTAGTGAAGCCAGTCGTTGAGGTTTTTGTACGGGCTCTGTGCGCCGGTCTACACCGAATACGTCAATGGCATAGTTGGTTGAGACAGTGGCACGAAACGTACCGCTGTCCACGAGATGATGGCGTGCCACCAGGCGATGACGGTCTTTCTGTTGGACCAACATCAGCACGGCGGTCCGAGGTAGAGAAGAGGCACGTACACTGGCGGAAGGTCAAACGAACCCGCGTCGAGTAGCGTGTCGTAGTAGAACTTCACGTAGTCCTCTGCAAACTGTCAGGGACGACGGACGGCGAAGAGGGAGCGGGAAAGGCGTACTTGGTTGGACTGGGCATCCGCCTGGCGCCCATGCGCAAGGACCGACAATGTCGGCGTAGACCTAGAATAACCACGGTGTAAGATGTCACCTGGAGGGCGAAAACATGGTGCTCACATTATAGTCGAGACTGGGTTCGCTTGAGGGGTCGAGACACTGGCCAGTGCTGCAACATAGTGCTTCGAGGAATGGCTCCAGCTGTAAGGCACATAAATCAACCAACATGAGCGCATAGAGCAGGGTGCGCTACGTACACCGGCGCAGGTAGCAGCCGCAACACAAGCTGGGCTTGACCAGAGCTGGGCCTTTGGAAAGCAGAGTTAGCGGCGAAGCGGCGAGAAAACGAGGTGACATACTGATGCGACGCATTGCTGAAATATGAGGTTACACGATGCCTCAGGGGAGCCGTAACAGATCTGAGCTGGCGTCTGTGGTACGGCACTCGGGGATGATGCCTGCGTGGCGACCAATGCGGGCAGCGCGACGAGCGAAAGCACGAAAGCGGCTCTGTGCATGGCGAAGATGATGGTGATAGAGCGTGCTGCAGGGTACGGCCCTCATATATGGTGTGGATCCGTTGCCTGGCAGCAGGAAACCGTGCGTCCGGAGCTAGCGCATCTCGTCCTGACACATTGTCCGCGCGGGCTCTCGGTGGGCCCATGGTCGTGCACGGTTGTCACCAGCCCTGCACTGAGTGTCTGAGACGTCGGAAGCTGGGCAGATCTGATGACCCCAGAATCTGCGCGGGCGGCCAAAATAAATACTGGCGTCAGTTGCACCCGCCTTAGCATCAAAACGCGATGCGCACCCGCCTGCCGCGGGTTTATCATACCCTGAGGCAGATAGAAACCCTCCGCAACGCTGAAATACGCTGCAGATGCGTCGGATGCCTAGCGAAGGTCAGAATGGGTGTTAGACTGGTGCGTTTGGGAGACGGTAGGAAGGTACTATTTGACGTGGCGGTACGGTATGTCCGTGGCTGTGGAGCAGCTACCGTTGCTACACCATTGCGACGCAGTCAATGGACGACGCGATTGTAGAGAGAAGGGTCTCGGAGGCCTCGCTGGACGCCTTCAGCTGGCAGGCTGAACGCAAAGAGACTGAGTACTGAGGGAGGACGAGAGCCATGCTCTTCCATGCCACGCGAGCACGGCGGATACCGGTCCGACTCCTAGCGCGCTAAAAGGCCAGATGCCTGGCGCCTTCGAAGTCCAAACTTCGACGCACTCCGCCTACACCGTGCACGACGCCCTGGAGATATCACGCAGACCGCCAAATCAATACTGCTTCATGTTACATTTCCGACGTCTCTCCGACGCCAATGCGCGCGCAAAAAGCTAGGTGAGTGGCACGCAGTAGGAGAATGCGCTGATTACGCCCGTATACGGCTCCGCACTCTGCTGAAACGCTAGGTCATCGTTCTAGAGCTGTAGTTGTAAAGTGTTTGAATAGGCGACGCTGAGAATACTGGAAGACCTGGCTGACGGCCTCGGTGAATATTTGTAAGCGCCCCGAGTGCCGCCCCATACCTATGCTCGCCATTCGCGACAATTTTCACACCTAAAATCTTCGCCTTGTCTACGCATACGCGCCTACCGGTCTATCTGCGGCGTCAAGTAACCCTTCTAGAGCGTATCCTGCCAACGTGCATACATATCTATCAAAAATAACGGATGGTGTGCCGCCGCTCCTTGTTCTGTGCTGGCATTAAGACTAACACGGTGAGCGTCCGAGCAGCAATATTTGCTGGCACGGTGTCTTGTGCTCTCGCAGATGCCTTAGGCATCGCCTTCCGTGAGTCTTAATCTTAGACTGTCGAGTTGCCACACGGAGCGCGCGACTGATCGCGTACGAACGGGGGCAATTCATGGATGCGAATAGGCAAACTAACTCCTGTCTTTGTATGCATCACAGTACGCGAAAGTGATCCTCGGTGGATATGTGCGCCATGTCACGTTACGAGTGCATTAGAAGAACATCGAGGCGGGGAAGTCCTACGCCACGTCGTCTTGCAGAGGGACGCAAGCTCCCGGCATTTACAATGAGCACTATAGGTATTTCGCTTGTCAGTTCGGGACGAGTTAGTCATTTCAGCTAACGCCGCTGGATCAGACGTGACAACGGAGATATATGAAGTCTGCAAACCGTGCCAAATGTACGCCCCCTTTCGCACCTATGGCAGCGTATTCGACAGAATTTATACGTATATATTCTCCATCTCTGCTCAGCGTCGATTTAACACTCTCCCCGTATTTTCTCTTGTCTAGAGCCCACAAGCTAGCTCCACCTACCATGCTCTTCCGCATTTCCCTGCTCCTCGTCCTCGCGGTAACGGCCTTCGCCGCGCCGACGACGCTGCACGCCGCCCGTGCCCCTTCGAAGCCCTGCGATGCAATCTCAGCGATATGCATGGACAGCATCCGGCAGTGTGTAACTAGTCCTGCCGCTGCCGACAGAGTACGTGTCCCAGATATTAGGCTGCATATTGTGCGCTGACCAGCGTCTCACAGCAGTCGCAGGACTTGGTATTGGAAGCGTCTCAGTGCATCCAGGAGATTCTAGACATGAGCCCTGGCACCTGTCCGACCACCAGCGTGCGTACACCTGCGTTTTCCAGCCTTGGGCGCGTGACGTACTGACGACCGCTCTCCATAGTTTGGCTCCATATTCGCGTGTCTTAGCCTCTCCAATCTCGCTTGAACAACGTCGGGTATGCTGAAGGGCAGAATTTATTCGCTGTATCTCACGCTTCCTGGGTGTATTCTATCGGATGCGTGCGACTCAGCCACCGTCTCCCCGAGTATGCGTCTCATGAGCTGAGTTGTGGCTCGCGCTGAGTACAGCTCGCAGGCTCTGAGGTCCCGCTGCGCCCAGCACCCAATCAAGGCATGTTATCACTTTGTAAATTCATTTTTATGGGCTATGAATCTCGGTCTCAAGACGCTCGTGCGCAACTTTGACATCGTCGCCTATTTTTATCATAACGTGCCGAGGCAACGTATGACTGTGAGCGACGCATGGACTAAGACAACGACAGCATACATGAAGAATCAAGAATTCTATGTGAATACTAGCAGTTTGTGCTCTTCACTGACGTCCTTCACCCCCCTCTACCACCACGAGCTCTTTCGCCTTCTTCGCCGCCGTCGATGTCCGCCATGTCTGGCTCGAAGTCGACGAGCTGGGAGAGAACGCCCGCATAGTTGGCCTGGGACAAGAGTATCAGCCCTATCGGCCCGAGCACTTCCGGCTGGACGGTTGCTCCCTGTCTGTCGAGGGGGCCGGCGACGCAGACCTTCAGCTGAGTCTTGTCGGACAGCTTCGTCGTGGCGGTCCTAAGGACGATGTTCCCGAGACTGCCACTGGGCTGCTCTTCCTGGAGCTGAAGCGCGGGCTGGTGCCCCTTGAAAGCCCATCCGTTGCCAGGGATCGCGAGAAGGGCGGTGACGTTTGGCGTCGCAGCGGGGTAGGACGTCGAGAGCGTGTTGTTGAGGGGCACCGCGGATGTGATGTTAAAGAAGAGGTGCGCGCCGGAGTCGAATGTGCCGCTCATGCACGGGACCACCGTCGTGTTTCCCACTGCATCGTGAGTTGCATTCGCCACTGTCGACAGCGTGCAGTTCCCGTTCATTGTCTGGTTGCCTAGGTCGTAGTGAATGGACTGTAACGTAGGATAGAAGGGAAGTGGGATAGACTCCTGTGGTGTCTGCCATGACTGCAGGCTGAAGCGCCAGTTGCTTCCATTGTCCGTGCTCGCAATCTCGTAGGTGAAGAGTTGTGTGGGCTTTGACGACGAGGGCTGGTTTATGAAGAACTGAGCAACATTGACGGCGGTTGTATTCTTGGGTGGATTGGCGTCAAGGATTACGAAGGCAGGGAAAGAGTCGCAGCGATGACTCCAAACGTGCTGCAAAAACCTGTGAGCTCATGTACTCAAGAAACCTGAGAAGCGTACCCACCGAATGAACGCTGCGCTCCACTATCCATCCACCAAAAAACGGCATGATAATCAGGAAGAGGATTACAGACCAGGCGAGGATCCGGCCGAGCACCCCAAGCACGGTGTCTCTGTCTGCGCAGCACACGTCGTCGGGGTCGGCCTCTCTGTACGCTCTGCCAACGAATGCATGAACAAGCGACCAAAAAAAGCCGAAGATGAACATCATCCCAGCGAAGGCGTTGATAGCTTCGGCAGACTTGCCGACGACATGGGAGGGGATGGGGTCCACGTTCGACTGCACGTAGTAGTAGATCCACCACCCATCGGCGACCATGCTCCCCGCCCAGATCTGGAGAACTGTTAGCACAGTAGCATTTCCCCAGGAGCGACTGCACTTACGGTAAAGATTGTGCATGCAATGCACGCCGATACCGTATCATTCATATCCTACGGAGCGTGGAGGTCCTTTGCGCGTTGGGAAGAGAGTAGGGCTGCTTACCGGCTTCAGCATGGAGGGTCGTGCACTAAATGTCCGCACGGTGCTCAGCTGCGCCACGGCGCCGAGAAATTCGCGCACAATTGTACATTCCAATCACAGCCGGCGACGTTGCTTGCACGTACGGATCAGCCATGCTTCCCTTGAACCCTTTCCAAACTTCTTTCCCCTGAAGGCCTGGTCTCCGTGTAATGCCGGATGCTGCGCCCAAACACGCTGACAGTCTATATCTCCGGGGTACCGGGAGCAATATGTCTAGACGTGTCTCCCAAGCGGAATGAGGTCTTCCTGGAGCGATCAGCCTGCGTCTGCCAAACGTGATGCCCTAGTCGAAGCAAAACCTTTGCGCAGGGCTATTTGTTCTGCGTGGTACGAGCTAGGAGGCACGACGAAGAGATCACATGTCACAGTCGTACTTCAAGCAACACTGTAAACTGTACTTTGGATAGTACTGAATACGAAACACCGTTGCTATTATTGGCAATCTCCCATATTACTGACGGTATCCTTGCACTGAAGGCATCGGGGCCATCGGTAGGATGCTGCAGCTCGGAAGCGAAAGCATGGAAAACAGTCGCGAGTACGAAATTTAAGGTTCTGATAACGGAGTCAAGGCTGCAAAACGTGCGAAGCTACTGGCAATCTCACCAGATGGCGCAGGCCGATGTCAACGGGAGGCGTCTTCGATGATATGCATGTTGCGTGGAATGGAAGGAGGCACCGGCCCCGCAGCGTATGTCAGCCCAATTACCGCCGCGCGCTGGTCAGAAAATTCAATGCGGAGCTTAGACGAGCTGCGGTATATCGCTAGGTCCACGCGCGCTGAAATACGATGAACAGTGAGTCGTGGTGTACTTCCCGTAGCCACAGGGCGTATGCGCGCATTGGGATCCCCTGCGTGGAGACGTTGCGGAAGGGTGCACGCCGAGCGTCTATCCTTCCAACAGCTGATCCTAGTCCACGCCCCGGCCTTTTCGAGCCGCGACCGTCTCAGAAGCACGTCTGTGTTGCCAAGAGGCAGGTCATATAATATCGCTTCTAAAACGGTTTGGGCGCTGGGTGCGAGGAAATCATGCACATAGGCCTCAGGCGCAGGCCCGACGGCCTTCTCAAGCCACTCTCCCAAATCGCGCGCGATGTCGTCCGCCTTCGAGACGATGAGCCAGTGGTCCGCGGCATACTCCCTCGTCATGACGTCGCTGTCCCTGAAGCCCTCGCCGCGAAAGACCTCGTGCCCGATCTCGGGAAGGCAGATCGCGTCCAGCAGCGCCGCGCCGAAGAACACCGGCGCGCGCGCGGGCGGCCAGCGGCGCTCCTCCGGGATCGTCTCTGCCATCTACAAAAAAACCCAGTCAGCGTCCTCATACGCGCGAAGGAAGGAAGGAGCGCACACGCATGTCGTCCACAGCGGACGTTGACATGGATGGTGTACCACGCCATCGAAATACCGCCGCGCCGGAAGAACGCGACGCGCGCGTCCCGCTCAGCGGGCGCGAGCCACGCAGGCAGCGGCGTCGTCCAGTCCGCCTCGAGGTGCGCGCGCAGCACGCCCGTCGGAGCGAGGTGCGTGCGCCACGTGTCGGGGTCGCGTGCGTAGAAGAGGCTCACGAAGTAGTCGGTCTGCTGGCGAATGAGCGGCGAACGAAGATGCGAGTGGGTGTTGGCGCGGACGTACGTGCTCCTGCAGGACGGCGGGCGCCTCGGGCTCCGCGAGGAACAGCTGGTAGCCGTCGAGCTCGTACTCGTAGCGCGCGCGCTGCGCGCGCAGAAGCGCGTGGAACAACACCGGCGGCGCGACGGGCATGTACGGCACGGCGAGGAACGTGTACGCCGCGACGCGCGCGATGACGTTCGAGCCCCTGCCCGCCTCTATCAGCATCCATCTTCTTGCTCGACAAGGATGGGAAGGCAGCGCGCCAGTCGTGCCCGACGGCGACGACGCGCGCGAGCCCCTCAGCATCGAGGATGTCGGCGACGTCGCGCGAAATGAGGCTCGGGAGGTACGCCGCGGTGTCCGCCGGCTTCGCGGTGCCGCCGTAGCCGAGCATGTCCGGGAGAAGCACGCCGTACCCGCGCGCGTGCAGCGCGGCGGCGATGGCGTGCCAGTCGCGCGCGGAAGACGCGAAGCCGTGGCAGAAGAGCAGCGTCGGCTTCGTGGGCTGCGCGCGTGCGTGCTGGTAGCTGTATTCTAGCCCGCGCGAGACGGTGGAGGTCCTGGAGGGGACGGCGTCCATGGCGGTGAATTTGTGCAGACCGTAGACTCCTAAGGAGATATATATATACCGCAAGAAGCGTGCTGAGAAGAGTAATTGGACGAGTATCTTGTCAGCTGTGTTAGCTGGTGGGCAGCGTACAGTACCTTGTGTATTTATAACCCGTCGAGTAGCGTTCGTTGATAGATGTCGTCGAGGGGCGACCTCAGGTTTTGCGCGAAGGTATCGCTTGATAATTGACAAAATATCCGTCATGGCCTGATTTTGCGCGCGGGTAGTGGTCCAGGAACTCGGCTGGAGGCCGCGCTGCACGCGAAATGGGCATCAGTGTCGTCTGCGCAAGTTCAGCACCGTTACTACCCGCAAATCAATATAGTTACGAAGCCAAAGAGTACGCGAGAATCACTCACGAGTCCAACTTCGTGGCCAGTGATCGCTCGGTGGTAGGTCACCTACTATGGCTTGTACCAGAAGTCTCGGAGATAGCATCGCGGAACGACGCTCTTGCCCTAGCCTGTAGACAGGCGTTCCAGGGGCGAATCGGCGAAATACATAACCAGCTTACCCAAGGAATGTCAGTGAGCTGCTCCAGCGTGACATGTCGCAACGACATCCAAAGCAGGAATGCTGCGGAAGGCGTACGAGCACCCATGGCAAACAAACGCGGCTGAATCACGTTTAAAACAAAGCTTCACGTACCTATCGATGGGCCCGACGCGTCCGAGCCGCTGTCCATGGACGTCGAGGTCCAAAGCGAGCGAAGGACGCCGTGCTCCGGCGAAGGGACGCCAACCGCACCACGTCCGCAGCCGGCCGCAGATCATTCCCACTCGATCGCCCCACAATCGAGGAGGCCGGGCCGTTCCCCGCTGCCCACGCTGCAATCTGTCGTGTCCGTCGTGTCCAGTTTATTACAAAAGCGACGGACTTCGAACGCGTAAGCTCTCGACATTCGCCGCGGCAGCTGCTATTATGTCGTGTCTAATACTTTGCACGGTTCCACGAGTCGAGCCCTACGACAGTCCCTCCCGGCCCAAGCCCGGCCTAGGATAGGATGAGCCCTCCGAGTTCATCGACCATTACACAAGTCGGGGCGCAGACAACATTCGATGTACCTCGCTAGGAAAATCTGCGTTTTCTCATCGTCAGCCAGCCCCTCAGGCTTCATGATCCGATGCGAACGCGACGCACATCGTTGATGCAGTACAGAAAATCCCGCTCGTAATCGATTAAGACGCTTTTCCCGACCTATCATGGTCCGTCTCAGTGAGGGATATACATGAGATGCCTCGAGCGCACTCACAGTTGTAGATTTGTCGCCGAGAAACAGGTTTGCAGCTTCTCTGCACCTTTCAGGGACTTCGCATTCCTCGTGAGGCAACCCAAGAGCTGGCGCAGCCAGCAGAGCGAGGACGAAGGGCACGAAGGTCGAGGCGAGCATTGTGCGCGGGAGTGTAGAGCAGAACGATTGCATAGGGGAGGACCGTGAGCGGTGCTTATATGTAGCCAACCTCTTCCGAGCAAGCCCTGAACAATTCTCGCTGTCATGCCCGCCCCACGCTACAGCGTTACTCGGAACATAGGATGTATACCCCATCGCGGGCTCGGCGCAATACAAGTACAATATTTTTGATGCACGCTGTCAGGTCTGCCTGGTCCCGTCATCCGAGCCGTGCCCGTCCATGACGCGTGTGACTGCGGTCACACGCGCAAAGAGGGCTGTCGTCGAGGTCGATGTTTTCAGGACGACGGTGATACCCTCACCGTCGTCGCTCCTTTCTTGTCTGTGCGGCAGTGAGTACGCGCGAAAACGCGGAGGAGGATAAGTATGGCGCACTGATGAATGCCTTTCAAACAAAGTCTGCCGGGATTGAATGGCGGATCTGATGCG
The DNA here is from genome assembly GCA_019973155.2 of Phanerochaete sordida. Lineage (NCBI taxonomy): Eukaryota > Fungi > Basidiomycota > Agaricomycetes > Polyporales > Phanerochaetaceae > Phanerochaete > Phanerochaete sordida. The sequence continues at coordinate 79,682 of BPQB01000096.1, forward strand.
CAAGGGACGCTGTACGTGCTGTTCTACGATATAAGTCGCGTAGAAATACAATCCTTATACATTCAAGCCCATGTCACACCGAGAGGACGTAGCGTTATTCCCTCTGCTGCGCGCTATCTATCCCACAAGACTCCCCCCGCTCGCCCGAGCAGCTCGACCATGGCACGCCGTCCGTCTGCCATACAATAAATCTGCACATGCTCGTCGTGCCCGCGACCCTCGGGGTGACGTTCCTAGGACGTCCTGGAACAGGTGCAAATATATGCTGTATATGCTCGCTGAACTTGACTGTAGCTTGAGTCTGCGAGAACAAAGGAAGCCGCTTCAAGTGCATCTCATCCAGGGCGCCGCGGTGATAATACGAACGGGACCTGGACGTGGTTTCGACAGCCCAGTGACAGCCCGTCGCGGACTGTGAAGCCGCCGACATAGCGTTTGGGCGTATATCTACCGCAGGCAGCGCGTCTATAACAAGAAATGTGACATCGCGGAGATTGTGCCTGCAGTCTGCCGCAGCGATCGTACGCAAGAATTGTGCCTGCCGGGGTCTGGTGCCTTACAAGCGCTTCCCGCTGGACCTACCTGCCGCCGTATCAAAGCCCGCTCGAATATCACTTTTGACCGTGCCGCCTATGTGAGCATTAGGCTTGCCCAGCGTTATTATGACGCTATGAGGGCAGCTTTTCCTACGGTAGCCTATAAATCAAACAGTGGACGGGCATCCTCGCCGTTGTTAATGGTACATTCCTACAAACGACGTGTATTGCTCCGCTCGCGATAGCGGTTCCTTGACCTCGCTCGGAGACAGCATCGTCCCGAGATTCCTGACATCCCCGATCATTCAGTCATACCGCGAGCTAATATTTAACACGACCAGCGACTGCACTGTTTCCCAACTCCCTCAGCCTCAATGCGCGCACTTGTACTTTTCTCCGCCCTCATTGTGATGCTCACCCCCTTGGGATGCCTTGCTGTTTCCTCTAGAGAGATGCGGGCCTCGTATGATGGCAAGCAAATCGTGCTCGACACCGCGCTATCCAACCTCACGACAAACATGGTGCAATACAATTATCATATCGACTGCAAGACGCACGTTTTGCCGCTCCCTCTCTCTTATGTCTGCGCTGATTCCGCTTGGCAGATACACCGAGGTCTGCGAGAACTGGTGCTACTACGTTTATTGTGAGCTTGCCGCGTCTTTCTCCATGCTTAACTCCGAACTCATACCGCGCAGGCAAGCAAAATGGAGACCAAGCCGCGTGGACCGTCAAAGTCGCGCGCCAGGGCGCTGACACCCGCCGCGGCGGGGCGCAGTGCAAGAAGGTGCAGCCGAACAAGTGCAGCAACAAGGGGACCGGGGACGGGAAGAACGGCAAATGGCCGAAACACAAACACGGTGCGTGCGCTGTGCGGCAGAGAAGGTAGTGTTGCTCAGACTGCGCGCAGGGTGGGACTGCGACGAGCAGCCGAAGGCGTCAAACGCGCAAGGTACGGATCTACGCCGAATACTGGAGGATCGCTGCTAATGCATGGGTCAGGCGGAGCGGGAGCTGCGACGCGCTGTATTGACCCGACCGAAAATCGAAGTCAGTCCTAGAACCATAGCATTTACATCTCCGCTGACAGTTCCGTGCGCAGGCGAAGGCCTGGTCTGGATGAAGTTTATTAGTACGTCTTGTCTGCTCGCAGTCATTGCCGGCTGAACAATGTCTGTTAGATGGCAAGACAGCTGACCAGCCCGATTATCTCGACGACACGACCCCGGTCAATGTCGTGCTTGGTACGCACGCCCACTTGAGTCTCAACAATCAACCAGCGTTGACAGTACCTGACTCAGACGATTCGTGGAACGGCGGCCTTTGCAAGAGTCTACACCACCCGGATGTCACGGTTTGTCCCCAAGCTGCATCACCGAATGATCCGGGAGTGGAGAACGACCTTGAGCGGCAGCAGTGATGGATTTTTACGGTTGGTCTGGTAGAGATAGCACGCTATATCATGCGAAGTATACTTTGCGTCGTTTGAGGAAGGCCGCTTGTCGCAGCTAGCTACCCTTAAGTCTACCATGCTCCCTTCGTATTGCACTGATATCATCCGTAAAGGGACACTATATATGGCGATCGTTTAGCTACAACGCCCTCTTCCTCGCTAAACACCGGGCTCGCTCACAGCCAGTCACATCAGTACGAATCTCCGCTTCTCCAGCAAGCTATCAAGCCTGCCTGATCCCGTCATCCGAGCCGTGTCCGTTGACGAGATGTGCGACAGCGGAGGTCTGCGGGGTAACTGCCGCGGGACAATTCTTGTTGCCCCCGACGTAGCTCGCGCAGATGCCATTTCTATTCACATTCTCTGCTCAACACTCTCATCAGTGTCCATGATACGAAGCGGGCCAGAGGAAGCGCACTGAGAACCACGGTGACATTCTGGCCGTTTGGGAGCGGGCCGGGGTTGCCGGTCTTGTACTGATCTGCAGTGCGGTCAGAGAGAGAGAGAGACGTAGGAACGTAACGCAGAACGTACTGATGAAGCTCTTCCACGCGTTGCCTTCAGCTGTGTGCTGTTGGTCAGCAGGATCAGGCCCCCCAATCGAGCGAAGCAACGCACCGCCGTTCTCCTCCTTCGTCATGCAGCGCGTCGCGGCCCCGGGTCCGCCCTCCGTGTTCGAATTCTTCGGCTGCTCGTCGCACTCCCATTCTGTTGGAAGCTGTGAGCAGTCGCGCGCACGGATGCGCAGCTGGTGGCGTACTCTGGTTTGGGTTAAGAGACCAGCCACCGGTGCCTTTGCAAGTGTAGCTGCATTTGTTCGGTGACTTGCATGCTGAGCGTGCTCGGTTTCCCGCGTCACGCTTGATGTGCACAACCCAAGGGTTCAACTTCGGATCCCTACCAGCCGTCTTGCCTGCTGACACGTCAGTTATTGTGCGCCTTTGGTAGAGCAAAATCTCGCACAGTAGGCATAGTAGCACCAGTTCTCGCAGATATTGGGAAACCTGCGCTCCTGTAAGTCTGAGACAATGCAAACGCAGAGATGCGACGCACGTATTGCAGTCAATGTTGTAGCTCCAGCTCAGAAGCTCAGGGAGAGCTGCAGTGTCCGTGCCGTTGCTCCAGACTGCGGCACGCGAAGTGTTGAACTTCCCATACTCGCCGGTGCTGCCAGTCTAAATGTCAGCGGAGCGAGTGAGAGTCAGTGTATAGGCGTACACGTCGTCGAGCTCGAGCGCGTCGCGCTTGTAGCCCGTGGGGTCGACCGAGCAGGGGTCCGGAGTGTCGCGCCCGACGAGGTCTGGCGCAGGCGGGAGTGCAAAAGCCGCGACGGCGAGGGCCAGGATAACGGTGCAGGTGAGCTTGAACATCGTTGAGTATGTGTCTGCTGTAAGTCTCGCTGTGAGATGGAGGATGTGGCTCACATATTGCGGCCATATATACGACTTCTCGCTGTGTTGAGCGCTGGAGAGCGTGCGTTTACCGCAGAGGCGAGGGAGACTACACCTCGAGATGTCCAGCCACGCCTCGATGGATGCTGCCGAAGATGGGGTCCCCAACGCGTGTCGAAGTCAGTAAATCGACACGACGGGGCTCGAACGGGGTAAGTCCGCCTTCTCTCTCGGGTTGAGGATTGCCAACTCAACGTAACCCCGCTACCGGTAACGAATCCGCATCTCAGATACGTTGCGCGACGAGATGGTTGAACGTCTTGACCGGGGATGATCGCAGGCTCAGCGAGCAGCACTAAACTCCGCGCGAGCTGTATCAAACCAATGAGCAATCTAGATGGGAAACGCAGGTGCTGTTACCGCTGTAAGTACAGCAAAAATATCTGTGGGGCGTAGGACTGACAGACTGTCATACCTGTTTGCTGGGCGCGATGTCGTCTGCGAGCCTCAACATGTCTGCACGTTCGACCGCGCTTGCGCGCACGCTGCGCTCGACCGCCGCACACAAGCCATATCAAGGACCTAGGCAGGGTAATTCTACCTTCGCCTAGGGCCGGAAGCAGCGAAATACGACGTGGAGGGTTACGGTGTAGGTTCGGCGCCCGTCTTCCATCCGATGCGCCCTTCCACGTGGAACCCGTCAGCGCCCGCTTCCCACCGACGCCTCATGATCAGGCAGCCTGCACATCTGCCATTTGCCTCCTGCGCACCTAACCGACATAATTTCCACATTTTGCGTAAGTCATTGGGCGCCACGCTCCGTGAAGGACTCACAGTGGGCTGATGATATTAAAGTTCTAGCAAGCTTCTGAGGCTATCGACCATACGCCGGCTCTGCTCGCGCGGGTCGCGGTGAAGACTGGTCTGCATGACAAGACTTTCTGTTCCGCTTCACAGCGCTTTGCCCAGGGTAACATGCGTGACGGAGAGAGCAGCGCAGTCTCAGTTCGCGTGCTCTGGGTCCTACTGTACATGAAAAGCACGTATAAGAGAATAAATCACGTCATCGCGCTCTTCCGCGCAGAGGATCCGTACTCCAACCACCATTTGATGTGGAAAGTATGTCTTCCGACCAGGACCAACCACCCATGTCAAGCCGTCTCAAGATCCCACGCGCACAGACGCATTTTCCCCGTCATTTCCCTGGACAATAAGTACACTCGCATCACCGCCACATCAATCTGTTCAGAATCCGTGGGGCGCTCCCAAAATCGGAATCCGCTGCACTCGTCTGGCGTCCTGGCGTGCCCCCGGGCATACATCAGCTGGGGCACGGTGCCCGACGGCAGACCACACCCCACGCACAACGATGCCCATGCGCACGATCCTCGCCGCCGCGATCCTCGCCTTCGCCGCCTCTGCCCAGGCTGCCTGCGCCGACCCTGGGGGCTGCACCGACCTCTTGTTGTCCTGTATCTCTAGCGTAGGAAGTGCGGTGCGTCACGCGCGGGTGGTCGGCGCCACGCACGTTTTGGCACTCGAGTCCGTGCTGACAACGCTGTCCAGGCTGACTTCGGGAGCGTTGCGGCATGTGCTGCTGCGGCGACATGTCTCGGCGGGGTGCGTACGCCTATGAATGCGGAGAGGCATGAAAGCTGATTGCGAGGACAGGAGGGCGCCCTGATAGATATCGCGTGCTGTTATGACCCCCAGCTGTGTACGGGTCTCTTGGAAGGTGCCATTTGAGCGCGCCGCAGAACGGCCAGGTGCTTGTGGAGGGCCTCTGGCGTTACCTGTGTAGTTGTTGCGGGTTGTGTGCGCGGTCGTTGAAATGCGGCTCTGCTTTTCTGCCCGGAGAATTGAGTCCTGCGGGAGGTGTGGGAGGTGTAAAGTGGTGGCAGTGTGTGCCGTAGAACTGAACCGTCGGATGCGTGGATCGTCCTACAGCAAGCTCGACGACTACAGCCTTGGGTATCATTCGTCCGCGCTCTCGCTCGGATATGTAAATTGAAATATCCAAACCTGGCCAGTGGAATTGAAGCCTTTCGTCGACGTCGCTTCTTCGAGTCGCGTCCATGAGACGCCGCGAAGTGGGCGCGAAGGTCTTTCGAAGCTAGGCAGGTGCACGTGCGCCCTTTCACGTGGCATACCGTGACGCCCACTGTTCTCTGGCGACGCCCGGACACCGCCTGCTCATGTGCATCTCTCACCTGCCTCCGTCGCGCCCATGAGCTTGATTCGCATGAGGACTACTCGTAAGTGAGTACTTCGATCCGTGATAGAGTGGGCTCATATAGTCTTCAAACAGAGTATTGGGGTCCGATTGGAACAGGACTGGCACACGCCGGCCCTTCTCGCCGGGAGAGGCGCATATGGCGGTGAACACTAGTCTCGCGCGACGCTCGTTCCTGCTCCACTTCATTGCATCTTGCACAGGTAGCGATGCTGCACAAAGCGGAGGCTGGGACAGTCATTAATATTGTCTTCTAGCAGACTATTACACTCCAAGCGACACCCCAGGGCAGCTCGGCAGCGGCGCGTGCGCCTCGCCCCCGCACCGGTGCCATCGCTCGTGCACTTCTGGCCAGCTTCCCTCTCCACATCAGCACGTCCAGCGCAGATGGCAAATGTGGAAGAAGCACGAGGCGCAGCGAGCGGCCAGCGCCACGCCAGGCGCTCCGAAGCCCGCAGATCAGAGGTGGAGCCGCAGCCTCGCCAATCGTCGCGCCTGTGCTCGAAGCACCGTGTCTTTCATGGCTCCGGTGCCCATGTGCAGATGCGCCATCATACATGCGTCGGCGTCGCGGCGAGCCGTGGGTGCGCTACGCGTCTGCATGAAGATGGCTGGCGTATATATGCGAGAAATAAGTCAGTGACATTCTGCATCTCACAGCGAGACTCACAGAAACAGCATACACCCACGATGTTCAAGCTCGCCTGCATGCTCGCACTCTTCAGCGCCGCCCTCGCTGTCCCGTCGGACTACGTCGTCCGCGACGCCGCGGATGACTGCTCGGTCGACCCCACGGGATACAAGCGCGACGCGCTCGAGCTCGACGATACGTATGTCCTTATCATGACTATCCTTGTGCGCTTCTGACGATGCGCGTCGCAGCATCGGCGAGTTCGCTCGCCTGAACACCTCGCTCGCCACGCGCTGGGACAACGGCACGCACATCGCGGCGCGCGCAGAGCTCATCGCGTGGAACTACGACATCAACTGCCAGACGTACGCCTCTCCTTCCTCTCCGCCCCGTCTTCCCGCTCAGCGCCGCCCGCAGGTTCCCGAATATCTGCGAGAACTGGTGCTACTACGTCTACTGTACGCCGCTCGCAGTGCTCCTACGCCTAGCAGCGCTGACGCGCCCACAGGCAAGAACGGCGGCTGGCAGGTGCACGTCGACCGCAACGCAGGCAACCGCGGCCGCTCCGCGTGCAAGACGCCGAACAAGTGCAGCTACACGTGCAAGGGCACCGGCGGGTGGTCGCTCAACCCGAACCAGCGTGCGTGCGCCCCTGCGGCTCTGCGCGACGTGCGGCTGACGCGGACGGCTGGGCAGAGTGGGAGTGCGACGAGCAGCCGAAGAACACGAACACCGAGGGCGGCGCGAACGCCGCGACGCGCTGCATGACGCGCGCCGAGAACAAGGGTGCGTGCGCCTCCCATCCTCTGCAGCCAGGTGCTGATGCGCGCGCACAGACGAGGGCACCGCCTGGCGCAACTTCATCAGTACGCCCCCGCGCCCGTCCGCCCGCGCCCGCCGCTGACCCGCCGCAGACCAGTACGGCACGAGCAACCCCGCGCTGCCGAACGGCCAGGCCGTCACCGTCGTCCTCAGTGCGCCGCTTCTCCTTGCCTTTTATTGTGTGGGCTTATGGGGGCGGCAGATAATGTCAATGCGAACGGGCTCTGCGCGAGCTACGGCGGCGCCGGCACGACGCAGTGCCCCGCGCCCGTTACGCCGCAGGACCCGGACGTCGCGCGGCTCACGAATGGGCATGGGTCGGATGATGGGATCAGGCAGGCTTGAGAGTGTGAACGGAGACGGGCGCTGTCGCTGGTTCGTGGACGGCTCTGTACTCGAGTACATCGCGGGCGGCGTATGTGTATCGCGCGGAGCCCGGAATGGAGATATACATTCTCTGTGCCGAACAACGCTGCATTCAAGCGCAGACATGACAGCGAAAATCGTTCAGGCCTCATTCGGAAGCTCATTACCCACCCACGAAAAACGTACATATCTTCGAGCACCGCCCGACGTCTGCCCCAACATAGTCTCTCTGCTCCGCCCACCCGTGCCCAATGCTCGCCGCGACACTCGTGCCTTTCGTCCTCGCAGTGCTGGCTGCGCCGGCTCGTGGAGCGCGTCCCGAAGCATGCGGTGTTCCTGGAAAGTGCATAGAGGCTGTGGGCACGCTGCTCGGCGACGAATCCGGTGCAATCGTGCGTGCGCTCGAGGCATCTCATGCATATAACTGACCGGGAATGGCCATGCGGATAGGTCGGGTCAGGCGTCCCTACCAATTACCTGGATTATCTGTTCTGCATTGACGACGTGCGTGGCCCTCACCTGTATCATGGGAGCCTAGCTAACGCTCGCGAGGGAACGCAGGCGATTGTGGCGAGAGACACTCTATGCTGTCTGCGCCCGGACATGTGTGAGGAGCTGGAGCGGCTGTAGGCCGGACAGGACTTTATCATAGGGCCAAACGTTGACACGATGCAAAATATGGGACGCGACCCAGCAGCAGCTTGCTGCGCGTGCCGAGGGCTGACGCGTTCGAAGCCGTGAACTGGACACGGTGGACACGACAGGCCGCACTGCGGCGCGACGGCGGTCGGCCCGGCCTCCTGGATCCCGGGGCAATCGTGGGAACGATCGGCAGCCGGCTGCAGACGTGTTACGGCCGGTGTCACTTCGCCGGCGCACGGCGGCAGCGTTGCACCGCGACAGCGACCCAAAGGCTTCAGACTCACATGTACGTGCGTATATCAATGCTGCGACGTCGTCCTGCTGCTCGGCCTGGACAGCAGGTTCGTCTGTATGTTTTGTGTACGGAACGTACGTTTCTGGCTGCGCCGTGCCCAGGAGGGGCAGCCAGCTTCCGGACGAAGTGATATACAGCTCGGCACACGGCACCCATGTGCGCTGGGTGTGCATGTGAACGCGTCCTCATCCAGCCACGCTATCTCCGAGGCTGCTCGTCATGCTCAATGACCCGCTGCCGAGCCAGCAGCAGTGGCTTGCGCGTACTCGTGAGCGCCTTCTGTCGCCTGCAGGACGACCGCTGATTCCAGCTTTGCCTAGGCACTCTTGAGGCAAATGTGCGGGACTCCCACCCAGCGCATCGATGCCCGCAATGTATGTGGCGATTTCCGCGTAGCTCGTGGATTACTACTCGCTGACACAACGTCAGGCCACTTCAGGGATTATTTTGTCAGCCATCGAACGATTTGTTCGCGAGCAAGATAGGGTCGCACAGTATCGACAGCGACCGTTACCAAGCGTTGTCCAGTGTGATATATAGACACAAGGCGCGGAGCACTGCTACCCAGCCTGAGCAACTCTCAAGGTAACTGTCCAACTGAAGTACTTCTCATCGTATTGGCCGCTGATCGTATTTTCCATCAGGCATTTACTCTGTTCCCCGCCTCTTCTATAACCACAATGGACGCCGTGCCCTCTAAGAGCGTCGTCGTCTCGCGCGGCCTGGAGTACCGCTACATCCACGCGCCCGCCCAGCCCGCGAAGCCGACGCTGCTCTTCTGTCACGGCTTCGCGTCCAGCGCGCGCGACTGGCACGGCATCGCCGCAGCGCTGCACGCCAAGGGCTACGGCGTGCTCCTCCCGGACCAGCTCGGCTACGGCGGCACCGCAAAGCCGCGCGACCCCGCCGCGTACCTCCCGAGCCTCGTCGCGCGCGACATCGTGGACATCCTCGACGCCGAGAAGCTCGTCGCCGTCGTCGCCGTCGGCCACGACTGGTGCGTGTCCGCCTGCGTATATGCGGAGGGACGTGCTGACAGGGACGCAGGGGCGCGAAGGTCATCTCGCGCGTCGGGAACCACTTCCCCGCGCGCATCGCCGCGTACGCCTTCTTCGCCGTGCCCTACCAGCCCGTCGCCCCGCCCGCCGACTTCCCCGCGCTCCTCGCCGCGCAGCGCGCCAAGTACGGCTACGAGCTGCTCGGCTACCAGGTCTTCCTCGGCTCGCCCGAGGCGGACGGCATCATGCAGGCGCACGTACGTCCCCCCCTCCCCCGCCACCGCTTCTGCTGCTGACCGCGCGCAGATGGACGCCACCGTGAGCCTCTTCTACGCGCGCGACCCCGCCACCTGGCGCACGCACCTCGCGCCCTCGGGCGTGCTCCGCGCGAACCTCGAGGCCGACTGGGTCACGCCGCTCCCCGACTGGCTCGCCCCCGCCGAGCGCGACCGCACCGTCGAGTTCTTCCGCCGCGGCGGCTTCCCGACCGCGTGGTACACCGTTGCCGTCGACGGCACGGCCGCCGCGGACGACATCCGTGCGTCCTTTCGTGCTGTCCGAGCGTGTGTGCGGCTGCTGATCTGTGGGCGGGGGCAGGCACGATTCCCGAGGAGCGCCGCTGGCTGCCCGCGCGCGCGCCCGTGTTCTTCGGCGCAGCGAAGAAGGACGCGATCTGCCTCCCCGAGATCGGGTACGAGGTTTTCGCGGGCGACGCGTTCAAGGACACCGACGTCACGACGCGCGAGTACGACGCGGATCATTGGTTCGTCATATACAAGGCGCAGGATATCGCGAAGGACCTGGAGGCGTGGCTCGAGAAGAGCGTGCTGCCGGTGCTCGGGGCGTAGGTGTAGAGTCGGCGGCGAGGGGTGTACGAACGGCTTGGTTTTGTTGACTGCATACACGAAATTTGGGACAATTTATCTGGTGTCTTCTCCGCGTCAGTATTGCCTGCGGGATCCTCAGCTGATGTAGTGTTCCAGTCTTTTGGCGACAATCATTCAGACACCGTATCGCCTCTCGAGAAGGCGAAGCACGCAGACGCGCAGGGGCGGAAGCCTTCCTGGTGGGAATTTGATCTTCGTCCTGTCCGACATATAAGTACCCCTCGCAGAACGCGGCGAGCTCTCGCCGCGGCGATGACAAAACCCATAGCCCTCCTCGTCTGCCTCCTTGTCTCCGCGGCGCTCGGTGCGACGCTGCCCGCCGCCGACCAAGTCGATGGCGCGCTGCTGGTGCAGCCGCAGACGGACCCGAGTACGGCCTTCGGTGCGTGCCTCGTCACTAGGAAGAGCACAGCGTGCTGAAGGAGAGCAGGGCGGGCTGCTCCTTTCAGACTCTGCGCCGATGGCAGGCGCGAGTACGCGCAGCAGCCTGTGCGCGAGCGGCGCGGCCAGGACGGCCCGGCGTACTAGCCTGGAGGGTCCTCTTGAATGTAGAGCAGAGAAGCAGAGGAGCCGATGACGGAAGAGACGGAGCACAAAGTCGAGGCGTCGTTGCACAAACAAATAGTGCCGCTGCTTCTGCTGCGGACATAAAGCGTTGCTGAGAGTGTTCTACAGCATATAACAGAGTATCCGATCTCTCCACTGACACATGTAAACCGAGATTGTCATTGGTACACAATCAGATACATCATAGAATCGAACTGCATAGGCCGACACTGCGCTCACTGTCACTCGTCCCGACAACTCAGTAGGAGTCTACTCCTGGCGTACAGCATCATTAGCGACGCCCGGGCTATTCGGCATCGCCGCAGGCGGGCAAACCGTAGTGTCGGCTTTGTACCAGCTCTTGCAGAGCCCCGAAGGGTTAGGATTCTCTGTAGCCCTCGTCTTAGCCGCAGGTACGTGGGGAGGTGTAGAAAGGAGAGCAACGCACGGAGCACAACACGAAGCGGTGTATCATCCGCGAGGAATCCCTGAGAGCTGCGGTCTGCGGATTTCGTCAGCGAGGGTGATCCGTGTGCGGGTATGTGAAGAGCGTACTGATCCAGGCAGTCCACTTTCCGCCCTCGCCTGCGCAGCGTAGCGCGCATAGACAATTGTCAGTACTGTAGGAGCAGCACGCACAAAACGTGAAACGCACCGCTGTTCTCCTTCGCATTCATGCACCGCGTCGCGGCGTTCGCCCCGCCTGTGCATGCGTGAGCACCAACGCCGCGTACGCTACTCGAATGAAACGCAGGCCACGCACCCTCGGTATTCGTATGCTTCGGCTGCTCGTCACAGCTCAGGCCTACACCACTGTGAGTGCCGTAATCCACGCGGGAATGCTGCGCACTCACCCGCCACCGGCGCGGCTGGCCACTTGTTGCCAGCGGTGCGGACGCTGCACTTGTTCGGATTCGCGGCGCACGCACTGTTCGCGCGGTTGCCCGCAGTGCGGTTGACGGTGACGATCCACGCATCGCTGTTCTTGTCCGTCGCATTCTTGTGGCCTGCGGAGCGACGTGAGTGTGCGCGGCGCGCTCAGATGCGGAAACGCACAGAACGCATAATAGCACCAGTTCTCGCAGACGTTGGAGTAGCCGTTCGGGTAGCTGGCAGCGGGTTGTGAGACGCTATAGGTACGGGAGTGGCGGTTGCCTTACGGTGCACAGTTGATATTGTAGGCGGGCCCCAGAGGAATGGGGGCCAACGCGCTCTCGGTGGGGATACTGACAGTCTAGAGGCTCGCCGCGGCGACAGGAGTGCATGCCAGCTCGTCAGTGCGACTCGGTGATGTGTAGTTGTAACGCACCTGGTTGAAGGGAGTGATGGCAATAATATCGTCACCCTATACGCGTAGACCATGTCAGTGTTACGAGCAAGTGAGCGGATTATACAATGTCCTTACAGCGGGGGCGGTGGGGGAGGCAGCGGCCGCCGCGCACCAGACGGCAAGGAGAGCAAAGGAGGCTGTGAATTGGGTACCGCGCATTGTTGAGAATCGTTGGCGTCGATGCTGGCGATGAGTACAGCCGAGCATCTGCGCCAGTTTATATACCTCCAATACCCAGCCCCAGGACGACCTTTGTATCTTCGCATCATGCACTTGGGGATGAGCTGAGCAAAGCCTCGAGGTGGCGTAGGAGCTCTGTATGACCATAACTTCCGAGCTGGGCACTCGCGCAGCCGGATGTTTGTGTGCGCGTTTGGGTCAACCTGCTTGTGGACGAGATACTCTGCGTGTGAGCCTGTATCCGTCGAAGATAATTTCAGCACTCACCAGATGGACAGGCATCCACCACATGACCTGCCAGCGACGGCATTACGGCGACCCTGGAAGACCCAGTATGGAGGCATGTCACCAGGTTGAGCGGTCGCTGGGGAGGTATGTTAGTAATGTCGGCAGTATGTCGTCGCCGAGCTGAGCTCGCTGGGTTGTTACAGCCCTAATCGCACCACCGAATACCTTGCTCGCGGAGCCCCAAGGTGGTGGCGGAGTTAGTGTGGCACTTGCGCTGCCACACACTGAGGACGCGGACCACCGCGGGTGCTTGATGACTTCTTTTAGACCTACGGCCGGCAGGATGAGTTTGCGAAGATGCCTGTCGCCGTGAGCCCGCTCCTGCTCTCGGGCGAAGACAAAAACGTTGACCCTGAAGACGTATCGGTAAGTATGAGCGAGCAGCGGTCAGAGCGAGCGTAAAGCTGGCACTGGAAAATGCGAAGAAACGCAGTACGTGGTCCACTAACATCCAGCACAAGCATACGTAGCTCGACTGTCTGGCGCTTTCATATCGTCCAACGTCCGGCGGTCGACCTGTGCCGCGCCGTGCCCTTTTTGCAAAATGTATCAGCACGCACATCAGAAGCATATACACGAGGGCCATAAGCACATCAGCTCCGAGGCTCCTGCGGACAGGCCGCGCGAAGGCGCAGCGCTGATACACACACAACCGAGCCTGGAAAAAAACCGACATGATCATTCCGTGCATCACCATACACCGCGCAAAGCCCCGCGCGCGACCCGTCCCGCTCACTGCTGCCTTACATTCGTGTCCACCAACGCCTGCGGCGTCGCCGGCACGGGACACACTGTAGTCTGGCCATGCAGCCCCGCGCAGAGGCCCCACGGCGGCGCGAGGTCTGCCGCGTCCACTCCGTCAGCACTTCATCTCTCCCGCAGATGAATGACGGCAGACGCACCGAGCACGATCGTGACCTCGTCGTTCTGCTTCAGCTTTTCCTTCTCTGCAATACCGTTAGGGCAGGAGCATGGGAGGGGAGGGAGGGGCGTACTGAGGAACTGGCCCCACGCGCAGCCCTCGCCGCGGTTCTCGCGGCGCGTCATGCAGCGCGTCGCCGCGTACTTCCCGCCTACCAAGCCCATCAGCACTGCGCCCCACCACCCAACCCAGACCTACGCACCTTCTTTGTTGCTCGCCTTCGGCTGCTCGTCGCAGTCATATTCTAGCCCGCACCGCAATCAGCGTCCGCGCCGACCAGAACGAGGAAAGAAAAGGCGCGTACGTTGGTTGGGATACGCCGGCCACTGCGCATCGCCGGCGTTGCCCGTGCCGCGCGCGTTCACGCTGCACTTGTTCGGGCTCTGCCCGCACGCGTTCGCCGCGCGCATGCTGCGTTTGTCCTCGCGGTTCACGTGTGTCGTCCACGCGTGGCCCGCGCCGCCGCTCTTGCCTGTGCGTGCGTCAGCGTGCGCTGCTCGCCAGGGAGAAAGCGAGGGAACGCGAGAGGGGAGGACGTACAATACACGAAGTAGCACCAGTTCTCGCACACGTTCGGGTGTCTAGGTGTGGTCAGTGGGGGTATGCGCGGGCAGAGCACGGCGCGACGCACTTGAGACAGTCGATGTGGTACTCCGGCGCGGCGTTCGCCGTCACGTTCCGCGCGCGCACGGTGTCGGGATAGTACACTCCCGGCGGCAGCTTCTTGCACGGCGCAAGGTCGTCCTTGTCCGTCTCGCCGTCGTCGCCGTCCGGGTCGTCGCCGTCGCCGCCCCACGCGTCGATCGCGGGGTCGAGCACCGCCTGTGCGGGCGGGTATTCGGGCGGCGTGTATGCGCAGTCGGCGCCCGCGCACTCGGTCTGGGCGCGTCAGCAGGGGCGGGTATGAAGCGAGGGTGGGCGTACCTCGCCGTAGGCGGTGCGAGCGCGCCAGGAGGGAGAGGCGTGGGTGAGGGTGAGAAGCGCGGAGAGGGCGGTGAGGAGTGTGCTTGTGCGCATGGTGGGGCGTGGTGGGGACGGGACGCGGCGGCCGGAGCGTTATGTAGTGCCAGGGCAGGCACCGTCGAGGCTTTTCATTGATGGCGGTGGGAAGGCTAGCTCGGAGAGCTTCGCAGACCGACGGAGTGCCTGGCGAGCACAACGGGCGATGTCGCGGAAGACGATGGTGCCGAGCCCGCGAGAGACAGATGCAAGGCACAGGCCCGCACGACGCGAAGCCCGGCTGCAGCCTCCGTAAGTAGCTTTCAGCCAAGCCCAGAAACAGAAAGACCCAAAGACGGAGCATACCTTCGCGGATCCACGGACGGGCAGCCTTTGGGCAGCCTGGAGCGTGCGTCGCGTCGGGCAGCTGCCAGAGCCAGGCACCAGGGCCCGGCGCGTGCGCGTCGCCGATCGGCATGCTGAATGGCAATCAGGCACGCGCGCCAGGCACGCCGGCGTGTCGGTGCGCGCGCGGCATCAGATGCTAGGCACGGCGGGCGGAGGCATGGAGGCAGAATGGTTGGCGGGGCCGAGGTGCTGGCGATGGAATGGGGTTCGTGGAGAGCGGCGGGAGGCGTGGAGGGCCGGGAGCGACTGGACACCAATGCGAGCGCAGCGGGAAGGCTGTGGTAGGTAAAGCGTAGAATACTTGGGCGGCAGCGACGCGCATATACTCAGCTAGTGCATTTAGCAGTCCCTTGGGCTCTTTCGAAGCCATGGCAGACCGTTGCCGACGAGCGGGTGCCGACCGCCTTCACCAGATCTCCAGTCGTAGCAGCGTGTTCCGGCACCAAGACGATGCGGCGAAGACACAGCATAGCCGCGGTGCTGTCTGCGCGTGTCGTCGAAGCAGGCGAGGAAGACGCGACTCTCGTTCAGAAGCAGGCTCCGGCGTTACCCGACCAGGATGATCGGCCCGGTCCCGAGGTAAATCTCAACCGTGGGAAGGGATCGGCGGGCGCTCCGCTGCTCTTTCTCCTCCAACCTGACCTCCATCCACTCGCCCGCTGCGATTGCCTTCAAGCTGAGCTTGTAACCCAAGGCTGGCTGGCGATGTGAACACAATCCGGTCATATTCCGATGGACCCAGGCCTTGTTTCTCCCTGCTGCCGCTCGCGTGGCTGGCCTCGTCGCAGCGTCCCGCGCCCGCAGCCGAACTCGGCGTCCACCGCGGATTCCATGACGACCTTCTGCGTGTGAGCTACCCACGCAGCATACAAGTGCTCTGCCGGGGCGCACGTTCTCAACCGACCATGCTCGTCTCTACAGTCATTCTCTTCCTCGCGGCCCCAGCCCTCGGGGCACTCTCCGCGGCCGACACTCGCCCATTCACGCCGCCAAGGTCGCTGTATGAACGATATGAGGACGTGGAGGCAGAGCAAAGATTTGGTGGCATAGCCGGGCGTGGCTATGGAGAGCAGACCTGGGGCACTGCGAACGCTGCAGACGTCTAGCTGCGCGGGGCGGCGTCAACGTGGATGAGGTACGTCGCAAGACGCCTTCTGCCTGCGCCGAAATGCTGATTCCAGCTGCGCCCCTTGTCAGATAGCGATGCGTGGTGGTATTTACCGAGGCGATACGCGTCGCACTGGTGTTTGGTGCGTGCAGTCCGCGTCTGAGCGCAAGCAGAGGGGTTGACTGAATACACAACCTAGACTGTATGCTGGATGTACGCGCGAATCCGAACTCTACGAGTCGTCCATGCACATGCCCTGTCCTAACCAGCACGTCGCTTTGCCACGCTGCGTCGCACCGGCACGAACCACGCAGACCGGCACCTCCCACGCCCCGCCCACGCCCTTGATAAAGGCTGTACAGCCCGCACGGCGACGTGCAGCTCCAGCCATGTCCAAGCTCTCCCTCCCGCTCCTCCTCGCCGCCGCATACATCCTCGCATTTTCGCATGCCCTCGCTGCGCCCGCGCCCGCGCTGATTCAAGGACTCATCGAGCGCCAGGACGACGCTGGGATCGTGCCGGACCAGGGCTGGGGCACCGTCGGGCAGTATGTAGCCTCTGTTTTCTAAGTTAGGCGGACGAACGCTGACGGGCGTGGGCTCCCAGGCTCATGAAGAAGCAGTGTCGTACGCGTTCGCGTTTGATATGGCGAATGGCCTGCTGATACGAGATTCTACAGCGCTCTGTCGTAGAGACTAGCGAGAAGACGGTGGTATGTGCTGGTGCATCTTCAGCGAAAACATCGTTGACTTCTGTGCAATGGTTAGATGTCCGTCGTCATTTTTTGGGGCACCAGCACAGTGCAGCGGGAAGGATAGCGATAACACCCATCGCGTCTTCATATATCTTCTTCGCGCCCTTCATCGCGACCAACAGTACCTGCGCCTGCGTCGAGAAAGTTGCAAACGTTTGCGTTCTTCGCGTCTCCTGTGGGGGTTTTGGTCCCGCGCTTCACGGTCTGCACGTCACCTCTAACCCGCCAACAGCCGTTCCGCCGCGAGTATTCTGCATAGAGGCTCAGCATCCGCGACGTCAACGTCACTCTGGGCGACGCGAGTGCGATACGAACGTCGTGAGATACCGACGAGCCGGATCCCGCGTCGCTCGTCGCCTCGCCGCGACCAGCGCTCGCAGATGAGCCAGTCGCCACCCGGCACTCAGGTCTTTCTGCCCGCCAGCCTCACGAGCAGCCGAAAATCCATCCACGTTGCAACGTCGAGCACTATAGTGGGCGCACCCCCGCTTCTCAGGATGCTTGACCTAGGCGTGCCGAGCTCATGTGCTGATCGCTGAGGCACCATCGGTGTGTACGCCTGCCCGTGTGAATGCGAGTAGAATCCTGGTTAAATACGCTGCTCAGGCGGCGCGCCGGACGTGTTCGCGAGCACCAACGTTCCGATCTTGCATGTCCAAGGCTACGCCTCTCCGGCGATGCTGCATCCCCAAGGCGTAGAATGCGCAGATCGTCGCCTAGCACGTGCGTCCCCTCCCTCCCATCGATCTGTTTTGACAGCACCGTGCAGGATCTGGGAATGGGCGGGCGGTTTGGGACGTCCGTGCCTGGCCTTCCGCTCCCGGACTGGACTCGCGTTCACACGCCACGGTGTTCGGACATCGTGGGAGCACGCGCGCACCCTTGATATAGCTGCGCAGCCCTGGGCGGCATGCGCAGCCCGTCGCCATGTCCAAGCTCTCTCTCCCGCTTCTACTGGTCGCCGCATACATCTGCACATTCGCGCCCGCTCTCGCTGCGCCTGCGCCGATTGGAGGGATTGGCATGCGCCAGGACGGCGCTGGGATCGAACCGGACCTGGGCTGGGGCACCGTCGAGCAGTACGTCCTCTGTTTCTGCTACTCTGGCGGATTCTGATGTATGCGGTGACCTAGGCTCACGAAGAAGCAGTGCAGTTAGTGCTTGCAGCTGCGCTGAATATGATGATGTATTCCGTGCTGATGCGTGATTTCACAGTAATCTGTCACAAGGAGTAGCGGGAGGACGTCGTCGGTACGTAGTGGCGCATCCTACTCGGCCAGAATGATCATCTTCGTCGCCGCGATCTGCAGGTCGCCGTCCGCTCGGGAAATGCTGCGCGCGCACGCGAGCCGCCGATCAGATAGGTTGTGCTCTGATACGACGTATTACGACTAGCATCGCCCAGCGTCATAAATTTGCCAGCGAAATGTGCGCCCGCGTCGCTGAACGTGAACAAGCGTGAGACACAGTCCGTGCAGTACGCTGGGCATACGTTGCCGCAGCCATATACGATGACGTCAGGATGTCGGCGCTCGCGTTGCCTCAGGACGTCGAAGCTTTGCTCTTTCCCCACCACAGCTGCGTCTAATCTGCTGAAGTTCTTTGGCCCTCAGAGATATGTCAGTCGATGTATGCACTGTTCTGCCGTATGCCTTTTAGACTACCGCGCATCGGCGGACGAGCGCGGTACAGTTGATGGCGGGGCACCGCTGGACCGGGGGTGGCCACGCACCCTGCCTTCCCTCAAGCCTTTCATCGGTAGCAACGCCAAGGCGGTGGTGCTGCATGCTGCGAGCCGAGAGACGGGGCCCCTCGTTGTGTACGTCTTCCTCTCTGTGCGTGGCATCACGCAGCTGACCGTGCATTCCGTGCCCTTCCAAGCAGCGTCCCGATGACGCTCGTGTCAGCTGCAGTGTGACCGCCCCCAGAGAGGCTTGCGGGCCGCCTGGATTGTGTCTGCGGCGCTTTGAGCCCTCTGGCGACGCATACGCGATCGCGGAAATGCGGCAGGCGTTGGGATTTGGGGTCGAGGAGGTTCCCATACGACACGCTTATATGCTAATAAGGCCGGCGTCGTCTCACGACTCGCGGTAGAGAGACAGGTGGTATGTCACGCTCTACCCCAGGGAAGGCCTCTATCGTTCTAGCTGTTCACATTCCGCGTTCGTACCTGAGGTATAAAGCTACGAGACGTTCGGCCAGGCAAGAAATATCTCCAACCGCACGGACGAGATACACAGCCATGCACGGATTCACCTCTTTCACCGCGTCTTTCGCGCTGCTCGCTCTTCTGATCTCCTCTGCTGCAGCGTCGCCGGCTGGGAGCGCTGCTGTTGTTCGCGACGACGGTGCTGATATTGTGAGTGCACCGCTCTCACATTCTGTGACATTGAGTAGAAATTCATGTTCATCCAGGGCACCGACGCGCTCGAGTATACCGCGCCCGCTCACGTCGTCCCTACCCCGACCGTGGACCTCGACACGCTGGAGGACAGCGCCTCCAACGTCACGACGCACGCTCTCGCGCCGCTCGCCTTCAATCCGTACACCATCGACTGCGCGGCGACAGCGTACGCCTGCTTCGGGCACTCGGGCTCCACACACTGACGCCGCCCGCAGCTACCCCAACGTCTGCGAGAACTGGTGCTACTACGCATTCTGTACGCACTGTCCAGCGGGGTGTCTGATGAATGTTAACACATCTTGCGCC
The DNA here is from genome assembly GCA_019973155.2 of Phanerochaete sordida. Lineage (NCBI taxonomy): Eukaryota > Fungi > Basidiomycota > Agaricomycetes > Polyporales > Phanerochaetaceae > Phanerochaete > Phanerochaete sordida. The sequence continues at coordinate 99,121 of BPQB01000096.1, forward strand.
GCGCAGGCCGCAAGGGCGCCACCAACAGCAGCGACCCCGTGTGGAACGTCACCGTGAACCGCAACGCCGGCCTGCGCCCGTACAGCGAGTGCGGCCGGCTGAACCCGAACAAGTGCAGCCAGCGCATCGGCGTGTGGCCGGCGAACCCGCTCGCGAGTGCGTACGCCCTGTCCCGCTGCCGCGCGCTGCGCTGACCGCGCGAGCAGGCCAGGACTGCGACGAGCAACCGAAGAACACGAACGACGAGGGTGCGTGCGCCCCGCCCCGCGTCGTCCCCACGCTGATTGCCCTGCAGGCGGCGCAAACGCCGCGACGCGCTGCATGCCTGCGAGCGAGAACCGCGGTACGCCCCACGTAGTGCAACGCTCCGTATCGCACCCGCTGACGCCGCGCTCCAGGCGAGGGCAGCCGCTGGGCGCAGTACATCCGTGCGCCTTCCCTATAATTTCGTGTGCAGTGCGCTGACACGCCGCAGGGAACGACGGCCCCGGCATGATCGCGAACGGGCGAGTCATCCGCGTCGAGCTCCGTGAGTTGCCCGCTCGGTCGCGCGCAAGCTGGGGCTGACGTGCGCGCAGAGAACCCCACCGGCCCGCTCTGTGCGAGCTACCGCGCGCAGGGCACCACTGTGTGTCCCGCGCCTGCGTCGCCGAACGATATCAACGTCGGGATAGACGCTGTGCGCCAGCAGTAGGCAGAGAGGCAGCCTTGGAGAGGACTGCAGGTGCTGGGCGGGGGAGGTGAGCCCCGGAGAGCTCGGTAAGTATACGATCTGGCCGAAGTGCTCGCAGCCGTGGATTCGTTCATGATTACGGGCAAGTGTTATCCTGCAATGGAACGCCTTTGCTCGTGGCAGCGTCTGCGTTCGTGGGTGGCCGTATCTCAAATGCTGTCGCAAATTGCCCCACATCGCATTATGTATGTCGGCGTTACAGAGATCGCGGGATGCTGCGCCACTCGTGTCAGGGCATTGCCAGCTCTGATATCAGCAGCGAGATGTTCGCTTTGCATACTTAGAAGATGTGCAAGTAGACGCTTCGCCGCCTCACCTCAGTCCCGGCCCCACTGCGCAATTTTGCTATCAACGTACGCTCGGCTGCTTATTAATCGTCCATGTGCACTCTCCATAATCACGATACCTCTTTCCCTTTACCACTACCACGAGCCGACTCAGGCCCGAGAGACCTCGCAAAACCCTCAGCCATGCGTACAGCTGCAATCGTTCTGTTCCTCGCCGCCTCTGCGCTGGCCCTGCCCAATCCCGGAGCTGCACGCGCGGACGGACTCGAAGCAGATTATGGAGGCTATGTCAACGACCGCTCGGACCTGGGCAATTTTTGAAGGTAATCAAGTTCTCCATGACTGCTACGCGCCGCAATGCTCACTATTTGATAGCTAGCTTCGAGGCTGACGATGGGTCGCGATGCCCAGAAATGCAGCATTCATGGTATGCGATTAACGACAAAGCTTCGCTCAGCTGTGCTAATGAAGTTTGTGATGCAAGTGGGTAGGCATCTACGGGGTACCGGCCGTGCGAGTGCGCTCGATATTTTATGGTAGTTTGGCATGCAACAATACTGTGCGCTACTCCGACGTCTCACGGACTTCCGCTGGCCGCAACGCGGAGTGGTTTGCCTGAGACACGTTTTTGGCAACAAATTACTCTGTGTGCAGTCCCGGCAGTGATTCTGAGCAAAACCGGCGCAGAAATTGTGAATCGGACAGATCGTCGCCCCGCGGCGCCTCGAGATCGTGCGCGAACTGCGTGCGCAGAGCTGATCTAGTGCTTCGAATGACATGCGCCTCATGCTGGCGTCACATCGTCGTGCACATTGTCGTGCACATCGCCATGACCTCCTTTTCTGCTACCGTAGGTAAGCACGGTGGCATAGAGTTTCCCGACGTCGAGCCTAGCGACGGGTACGGCGGCGCGCGCAAGACGAGGAGGGCGCGCCCTCCTTCTGTACACGTGGCGCTTTGTCAGCAAGCTTATATCAGCAAGTCCGCGCTCGCGTCGCGCGAAGTTCGATGTCTCTCTGTTCGCTCTCCCCCACGTCGTCGCCATCCGCCTCTGTCGCCTATTTGCACCATGCACCTCTACGTACCTCCTGGAATCCGATGAACACCGACTCGATCGTGCGTTCTCGCGATGCCTCGCTAGCGTCAAGCGGCTCCAACCTCGCGCTTCGCCACGCCAGGGACGCACCGCCCGCCCTTGTTCGCCTCACCAGCACCGCGCACGAGCCTGCATGCCGTTCGGCCTGCGGAGACCCGTGTAAATGCGTCCGGCGCGACAAATACTCGCGCACTCTCGACAAGTCATAGCATCCGCCCCCCCATGAACCCGACACTCGTCGTTCTCCTCTGCGCAAGCATCGCGCTCGCTCTGCCTGCGCCTTGGCCGGCGACGCCCGCGCGCGCCGTCGGTCTGTCGTGGACGTACGAAACTAGTGCTGAAGACTGGGTGCGTTGCTGTGTGCTGCCGCGGGGGTGCGCTGCTGACGGCTTTGCAGGTTCCGGGAGACGACGCGGCGGCGTGATCTGAGGCTGCTTGTACGGGTGTATGTAGTGGCACTGTGGTGAGTGCTCTCCCCTCTGGCACGGCCGTGTGGCAACTCTGACGACGGCTTGCGTGGACGTCTAGCGGAGGGCAGCTCGGCCTCAGACCTTGGATCCAGATAGTGTTCTGCACGTTGTATCTGCGTCGTGCTTCGATGAATTCATGCCGTTCCACCCTGTCCTCAACGCAGCCGAATGCCCAACTGCCGAAGCGCCAGACGTTGTGCAGTCGCGCAGTATCTCTAGTCTCAACTCGTCTGACGCGCCGTACTCCACAATCGAGACCCGTGACACCGCAAAACCTGCACCGCACGCACGGGCGCGGGCTGCGCGGCCGCGCAAAGCATAGCGACACACGCGTACAGGACATCACGCAGCGTAGATCCGAGGTGCGTCAGCGCGTCCGCGCGGACGCATCTCCGGAGACCGGGCGTCCGTGGGAGCCCCGCGCCTGCGTGCGCCTCCCGCATCCTTCCTCCTTTCACCGCAACGACCATGAGTCTCGCCGTCTTTATCCTCCTCTCAGCAGTCGCGGTTTGCATCGAAGCAACGCCTGAGTCCAGCACAGCGTCCCCGGACGCCGCGGTGTGCTGCGGCGGGAACATCGGCTGGACGCCTGAGCGGTGAGCGCAGAGGCAGGTGAGTGCTCGGCTCGGTACGCGCGGTGCCTCGGGCTCACGCGTTGCTAGGGGGCTGTGGCTTCGAGGATGGGGCTGAGAGGAGATGCGGGTTGCTGTAAGTCGTCGCGCTCGTGGAGATGCGCCGTGCTGACGAGGGCGCGGTGCTCGCGCTAGGCGTAGCAGCCCTGCGAGCCAGGCTCTCGTAGCAGCCTTGGTTGCGGCTTGCGCGGTGAAGGGCCGTGGTCATGTCATTCTCGCAGCAGAACACAGCAGAGACGAATGGAGGTTCTATTCGATTGTGGCACTCGGCGAAGGCGTACAGCGCAGCTCCTACAAGATAGCCGTTCAAAATGCCCGCGTCCCCTGCTCGGGCTGCTCTATACGCCCCTCAGCATCGCATCCCCGTCCTCTCTCCTTCCCGGGCAAGCGCCTTCCGCGACTACCATCCTACAGCCCGCAGAGGCGTCAGCGCAGAATGCTCCAGCCGCGATGAGCACGCGCGATAACCATAACTCTAGCGCGGGTCGTCACCCGTCCATCTGCCCGACCGCACGTCAGCATCGAACGTCACTGCAGGTGCGAGTGCAGGCTCACCCCTAGTAGGCGCGCCGCGCGCGCGCGTCGCCGTGGTCCGTCGGGATAGCGTCCTCCGCGCTCTGGTACGTTGGGTACAGCGCATGCGCCGCGCCGGCAAAGAGCAGGGCGAAAGCGAGCGTGAGCTTGAGCTGCATAGCTGGTGCTGGTCGAGAATTCGTCGAAATGTGGAGGGGCGGGAGAATTGAGTCGGAGAGGTCCTTATATTCGCCCAGTACGCGGCGCCGACAGCCCGCGTCTCACGCGCCCCCGCTGCCCGTACGCCTGCCTGATGCGCGTGATGCGCCGCGTGCACGGCTGGCCGCGCGCCCGACGCTAGAAGCGCGATGGACCTACTCTGCCTGGAGATCGGAGGCCGGCGTGCGAGTTGGGAAAGCGTGCAGCGAACGCGGGCGTGGTGCTGGTTAGCGGACGCGTAGAGCACGCGCAACGGCGGTGCGGGCGCAGCGGAGGACGGAGCCGGCGTGCGGCTGGATTCATCCGCGGGCGTGACGGCGCGTGCTAGACGGGCGCGCAGGGCGCGTGGCGCGTCTGCGTCCGCGTCTGGATCGCCTGCGAGACGCGAGTTCTTGCACTCGCCCATGTCGTTGCTGCCAACTGCCTCTCCAGGGACGCGCCAGAGCCGCGCCGCCTGCACGCTCCACACGCGCCGTGCAGAGATGATCGCCGCCCGGCCTGCGCTCGTCCCTCTGGATGCTATTTACGAGGACTGAGTGCATTGTCGGGCCCGGCCGTGGGGTGTGCTGCTGACGGGGTCCTGGACACGGTGCGACGTCCTGATGATGTGGCCGCGGGTCACCCAGAGCCGTGCTGCGCCGTCGGTCTGTCACCTCTTCCGCAGAGCTGCCTCGGCGTTTCGATGGCAGTCTTCCTAGACTTGGTGCACGCGGCGTCTAGCGCATCTGTGCCAGTATTTCGACGGAAGCCGACGTTGTCCCGGAGGCGGCGACCCCTTCACCAGCCTCTCCGGCGCACACGGCCCTGCCCGGTCCTCGATGTCATTCTCCCATGCGTAGAGGGCCGCCAGAGCAGGGCCAACACTCGCCTACGCTCCGTTTCAGAGGACCCACCATCGTCACCTGCGTCGTCCGCCCTGCATCTGTCCTTGCCTTGCGCGACGATCATGAAGCTCGCACCAATCTTCCTCGTCTCAGCTCTCCTACTCGCCACAGCCGCCGTCCCAGCCGCACACGCCGACGAGTGAGTTTCAAAGCACATCGTGCTGCGCGGCCGTCGCTGACGCGGAAGCGACCAGCTGTGACGGAAACCAGGGCCAGTGCTGGCGGAACAAGATGCGCTGTACGTGGCGCTCCTCTGTGGACCGCTGCGTGCAAATATGCCGCTCACTTCTGTGTAGCTGTCCGCGCTGTGGCGTAGTGGAGGGCTTTGAAGCAAAAACCAAGGGAAGATAAGCGACGCGCAGCGCGAGTCGGGGATCCCGAGCAGTTCCGCCTTTTGGAGGGCCGTGCAGTGGAATACAGTGCCTGCTCTTCGCCCGGAAGCTACAGCAGGGTTAGCCAATTGACTGCTAGAGAAGCAGGTCAGCTCAATCGACGTCTTTGTAGAGCGCATCGCATTTTGGGGCTGACATGTCCGAACACGTGGATCGCACGAGAAACGCGGCTGCGGTGCCGATCGTGCCGGACGCCACCAGAGCCCCGGGTATCACCGGGCTGGTATCTGCAGATCTGGCTCCCGCTGACGACGCCTGTCTACCAACCGCCATGTCGCGCGAAAGTGCCCTAGGCTCGCGGGGTCGATGATCGGGCGCATACATCCAGCGTTTTCGTTGAAACCAGTGCATCAGAACACAGAGGGCCCAGTAGCTCTAAACTCAATCAGCCCTAGGCTTCTTACACCTGTCCCGGCTCGACGCCGCGGATCCTGCTCCACTCACTCGGACGTAACGGACCACCCGCCCTGGCGTCGGTGTGTGGCATACGGGCGTGCGTGCGACTCGCGGCCGGACGCCGTCGCCGCCACCGCCGCATGCCCTGGCTCCACCACCGACGCCACCGCGCAGACGCTGCCAGCCGACGGTCTCAAGTGCCCGCAGACCGGCGCAGCCTCCGCTAAGCCCGCACCGCCATCACATCCATATCGACCCTAGCCCGGCGTCCGGCGACGCGTGGGCTGCATTCCATTGTCCCCTACATATACCGACCGCGCGCGCACTCACCTCGCAGAAATGCTGAAGCACGCTCTCTTCGTGCTCCTCGCGACGACAGCCCTCGCGTCGGGCCGCCTCGCGCACATCTACGTCGGCCGCGACGACGGCCCTGGGGCGTACGTCGGCCGGGGCGAGGCGACCAGCGGCGGCGCGCACGTCGACGGGCGCGCCGCCGTCCCGGACATCGCGCAGCACGGGGACACCAACGGTGCGATCCCCTCCGAGGAGTGGAGCACGGGTATCATTACCTGGCGGGACGAGTCGGACTGTAAAGACTCGGTACGTCGTTTTTTACCATTTGCGAACTGCATCCTCATCGTTTATTAGACGTCGGGGTGTGACTGAGGGTCGGTGCTCGGTATGTACTCGCCGAGTTACCCTGGTATGTGGTCTGTTCAGCGGTACTGTCAGGTAGCTCATGCGTCGTGCAGCGGTCTTAGGGCGGGCGTAAAGTCACGCGGAAACGATCCTTGCGACCATGTATCTATGATATGACGCGCATATAATCACTACATTCGTTCAACAAATGCCTTCACGCTGGCCTCCGTGCAGCAGTCCACGCCTCGGTCAGTCAAATGCCGAATGCTATAGGCGTTCCATGGAGGATGCGTTTCACACAAGCATTCCTCTTCTGGAGGCCCACAAGGTACTCACTTCGCGCATCCGGTACGTCGGCGTCCGCAGATTCGGCTTGCCTACGGCCACGTACGCCTCAGACGCAGACCATATGCAGTTCAGCCGCACCCAAAGTGCGTGCAGTTTTTCATGCGCCTGCCGGCAAGACCTGACGGGCGTGTGCTGCCCCTGGCAGCAACGCAGCGCGCGCAAACCACCCGTGCGCCCATATGCCAAGTGTGAAAGGCGTCGGGAACGATCCCGCCGCCCGTTCCTGCCCCTATCCGCGCGCCTGACCGCAGATACCACCGGTTCGTCTCCGTCGCCCTCCACCGCGGACGCAGCCAGCACACCCTCGGCCTGGACCGCCACCTCACACCCGCAAAACCGGACGCAGGCGGCGGCGAGGCGGCGCGCATGGCCTCGTCCGCTGGCGCGCTGCCCACGCGCCCGGGCGCATGTCCATTGTCGTCTTGCGACGCGCGCGCTCCCGCCGCGGTGCGGAGACGCAGAGCCGGGCGGCGTGCGCTCCGTTGGCAACGGTGCGTGCCGCCGCGCCGCCCCCGCAAGACGTGTCCACGCGCCCGTCGCTGCGTGCCCCCACCGCGGCTGTCTCGCTGCTGGCGCTCTGCGTGCTCCCTGACTGGTGCCTCCGGTGTGTATTCGGTGCGTCGCGTTCCTCGGGTTCTGCGTGCCGTTCGCAACTGACGGCCTGTGTAGACGACGCCCAATTCACCTGTGGTCTAGCCCGGCGGAATTTTTCAAAAACCGCCGTTTTGAACAAGAGCGCTCTTCTTTCGAGGTCCCGCGCCGTCCCGGAAGCGCGTTCGAGGCGGCGTGTCGTACCATGGAGCGCCCTCAGTGCTCAAATGCACCATCGAGCATCTACAAAAGCTCGTATTCTCGGCGGCTGTCGGCACGAGGCCCACGCTAGCTCCGTGGCGATCTTCGGGCTCCGCGAAAGGTGCTCCCGGGCCTACTTAGAGTCGGAGGATCAGCGCTCACTCAGCGTGGCACCGCGGGCGAGCAACATCCCCGCGACATGCTACCCAGTGCTCGCTCAGCCTGACAATCCTCCCCAGCGCTGCATTTTTGGCGTCTGTCGTGCAATCCCTGCTGACCGGTCATGTGTGCGATGCTTGTTCATCTGGTGAGCGTCGTGCTTGTCTTCTATCGACATATGCTTACATGCGGGTCGTCACCTTCTGCAAGCATGTAGGCCTCTTCGCTTCGTGAGCATCTAGCCGCAAGAGTGCCCAGCTTGGACAATGTCACCGTACAGCACTCTCGCGCCACATCGGAACAGGGACCACCATCTTCCCCAGCGGATGCCACTATTATATATTCACAGGTCCTCTCATCGACTATATATGAACTTGTACGTATCTGGACTACTGCTTATCGTCCGCCTCGAAGCAAACGATACTCAGAAATGTTCGGAACGTATCTCACCGCCTCCTTTGCTCTCCTCGCCGTCTGGTGTGCCGCAGCCCATGCTTCTCCCACCGGATCTGAGGTGAAGACTGGACTGTTTGATATCTGATCCACAGCTCATGACATTGATATCTTCCTGCTCATAGGCTCCAGACGGGCTCACTCGTGCGCCTAATTTCAACGAGGTGTGTTTTGACAAGCCTTCTCCGGTCACTACTGACAGCTTTGCACGCACATCTACTGCGACGCGGCTGCAAGACCGTTGAAATACTCGCCAACGGCGCGTTGGCTCCCGCCCTTGGCCCTCCCTACGTCATCAACTGTGCAGCGTACGCTTCGCCTCATCCGCCGCCCGCGGTGTCTCACCTCTCGCCAGGTACCCCAACGGCTACGCGAACGTGTGCGAGAACTGGTGCTACTACGCGTTCTGTAAGCAGCGCCCCGCATGCCCGCCGCACATGCCCACGCCGCCCCGCAGGCCATCAGAAAGCGCAGGACAAGAACGCGAACGCGTGGATCGTCACCGTCGACCGCGCAGCAGCCAACCGCGCGAAGAGCGCGTGCGGCCTCAAGCCCGCGAACAAGTGCAGCATCAAGGGCACGGGCAAGCCGTGGCCGCCCGCGCCCGTGAAAGGTTCGTGGCGGCGCCCCTGGAGCGTGCGCCGCCGCTGACCGCGCGCCAGACCTGAGCTGCGACGAGCAGCCCAAGAACACGAACAGCGAGGGTACGTCGCCAGGTGAACGTGTGTACGTGCTGTCAGTGCTCATGCGTGCACAGGCGGGCCGAACGCCGCTACGCGGTGCATGCCTGCCAAAGAGAATAGTGGTGCGCGCCGCCCGTCCTGTACGCCGTGTCTCATGCCGACGCTTTCTCTCCCCCGTTCTGCGCAGGCGAGGGCGCAAAGTGGTCAAACTGGATCAGTGCGTCATCCGCACGTACGCGGGCGGGCTGCGGCTGATGCACGCCCTAGACTACGGCCCGCAGGGCAAGCTCGCGGACAAGACGCAGCTCCGCGTCGTACTCCGTGCGTGTTTCCGAGGCGCTGTGTGCAGCGCTGCCGTCGCTGATATGCAGGCTACAGAGAACCCGCCCAGCGCGGGATTCTGCCGCAGCTGGTACACGCCAGGAGCGATAATTTGTGTCGCTCCCGTGACGCCCCAAGGCTCTGCAGGCGACGCGATCCGCCAGCAGTAGTTTGTTTTGAGCTGCCAGGACGGATGGATAGTCGGTAGGGTCGGTCTGGGGAGGTTCCGGTCATATATTTCTCGTTGATTCGCGTTGAAGGGTCGTTGTACGAGGGTGGGTGTATATACGTATCTGTATCTGAATTGACATGACTCCGATCGCTCTCACACTCCATGAAACCCCGTGTCATGCACACTCGACACCACCACCGCATTGACCTGCACTCCAGCATCTCAACGCGGCGCGCGTGCTGACTGTACCGTGCAATGTCTTCTGCGTACCGTACAATGTCTAAGACACAACCGAGCCGCCGTTCTTCAGCATTTTGGAGATCGTGGGTCCCCTACACATGACTCTCGTTTGCGTGACCCATGGTCGAGTCAGCCGACGTCTCTCAACGAACGTATCGTACCACATATGATACCTATATACGTCGATATAGCCGCTTTATCTAGCCTATCTAACTGCATGAGCGATATTGGAGGAATAATCCAACAAACTGTCAGAAATCGGGGTCGAGCGGTGTGGGATTCTTCGGCGGAGGAGCCAGTCGAACTACGCATGCCTAATCGGGATGCCAGAGTAGCGCCGGCTTTATTGGGCGTCACGAGAGCCCAACTTTCTTTGCGCTTGCCCTCATCGTTGCTCGCACGAATCTGCGCGCGAATTCCTGTCTACTCATCATCCCAAACACCCCGGCTTGACACCCACTTGTAATAGCGACGCCCTTGAAGCTTGAAGCTGAAGTTGAACCCGTGAAGCTGTGACTTGCTCGCGCAAGTTTATCGGCTGGTGTCACCTGTCTGTGGGGCTAACTGGCTACTACTCCTGTCAACGATTCAATTTTAGACGAAAATCGACCTGCATACAGTAAGAACCTGCGAGATTGCTTATGGAGTGCGGTCGTTCCCCCGCAAGCTCTTCGTACGAGGCTCTGTACTGCCCCTAACGCATCTTCGAAACGATGTACGTGGCACTGTTCCATTCTCGAGAACCTCACAAGACGCTCACAGGTCTCAAAAAAGCCATTGGACATCCGCGAAGGTCCATGTACCCAGCGAGTGGCAGCGGGGGCCCCACGTTAACTCCGTGAATATCTCGGGGCTCCGCGCAGGAGGTTGGAATGTCCGACCGGGCTCAGGTCGCACGCTGATGTACAATCAGTATCCCCGGGCGGCTTTACCCACCAAACGCTTGCGACGGTGCTAATCCCGGTGTTGTGTCCTCTGGGGACACTGTGGTTCCCCAGTTGACTGGCCGTGCAGCGGCGCGTGCTCATCTGGTGAGCGCTACGTTTGTCTGATATTGGTTCATGTCCACATAAGGGTCATGAACTGCCCCAATCAAATAGGCTTGTTCGCTCGCTTGAGCACCACGCTGCGAGAGTGCCCAACCCTGGAATTATTGCCATCAGTTCTCTGACGCCACATCGGAGCAGCGACTAGGACTGTACGGTGTAGACGCACAAAGTCTTCGCAGAAGGCGCGTCCCGCAGATATTTAAAGTCGTGTGCATCCTTGTCGATGTGCATCGCCAGCATCGACACAGACGATACTCAGCAATGCACGGAACCCACTTCACCGCCTCCTTTGCTCTCCTCGCCGTCTGGTGCGCGGCGGCCATGGCCTCCCCCACCGGACCCACGGTGAGGACTTGGCTGTATGACCCTCACTCATTCGCTCGCAGCGCTGACATACCCCTCACGTATAGGACGTCGACGGGCTGGTTGCTACCGGACCCTTCAACAAGGTGCGTGTGTACATGTCGTCTCCGATCTGCACTGACAGTCTTTCAACCTCACCAGACCAGTGCGCTCACCACCGAGGGCGCGTTCTCCCCCCTTGCTCTCGGACCCGCCTACAATATCGACTGCGCCCCGTAAGCCTTCTCCGTCCCGCCCGCGAGTGCAGCGTCTGATATACCACTGCTAGCAACGTCCCCGACGGCGGCTACTCGAACGTCTGCGAGAACTGGTGCTACTACGCGTTCTGTGAGCCGCCACCCTCGTGCCCGCCGCCCGCGCTGACGCCGCCACGCAGGCCACCAGAAGGCCAAGGACAAGAACGACAAGGCGTGGATCGTCACCGTCGACCGCAGCGCGGGCATGCGCGCCAAGAGTGCGTGCGGCCTGAGCCCGAACAAGTGCAGCGTCCTGGGCACCGGCAACCCGTGGCCTGCTGCACCCGAGGCAGGTGCGTGCACGGCGTGCCGGCGGTGTGTGCCAGTGCTGACTGCGCGCCAGGCCTCAGCTGCGATGAGCAGCCAAAGAACACAAACAGCGAGGGTGCGTCGCCCGGGGGCTCTGGATCGGCGTACTGTCGGTGCTCATGCTTGTGCAGGCGGCCCCAATGCTGCCACGCGGTGCATGTCTGCGTCGGAGAACAGTGGTGCGCATCGCCCTTCTTGCCGGCCGTGAGCACTGTGTTGACGCCCGCTCTCCCCCTTTCTGCGTAGGCGAGGGCGCGAAGTGGTCCAACTGGATTAGTACGCCATGCGCTTGCTCGTACACGATGTCCGCCGCTGATGCAGTCCACAGACAAACGCCCGGAGGGGAAGATCGCTGATGGGACGCAGCTTCGCGTCGTGCTCCGTGCGTGCTCCCTTTGCTGCCTCCAGATCTTCCTGCTGCTGAACTGAGAGACGCCCTACAGAGAACCCTAATACCACGGCACTCTGCAAGAGCTGGTACACACCGGGCACCACGGTCTGCACGGCCCCTGCGACGCCCAAGGACCCGGACGTCAAGGCTGATGCGGTTCGCCAGCAGTAGAGCGCTGCTGGGCTGCCGGAACGAGTGGGAAGTGGGTAGGGCTGATCTCGGGAGGGTCTGATAAAGCATTGCTCGTGTGTCTGCGCTGAATGGTCATTGTACGCAGACTGACATGCAGACCTCCATCCGAATGTAAATCAAGTCCGTATGCTTCTGAACAGTCTGCGCTTATTATTTGGCGTGAGCCACGCAGCCCTTGGCGCAGTAAAGATTCCGCCCGAGCACCGCACTGCAACCTGAGTGATTATATCCACACGATGCTTCTTCTGCACTCTAGTGCATCTACGCTCTGCTGCAGATGCTGGCGCACATCACTGAACACTGCTGTGTCAGGTATTGTGGTTCCTGCGTTTTATCCTTGAACGCCGTCAGGCTTGCAGGGCTAGCTATGTTGCATACCAAAGGGGCGCTCACAAAGGGATTTGCGTTGACGTAAATGGGTGTCCGACACGGAGAGTTATCCGCTTGACTGCGCTACGACGCGGATATCGGACACATGAGAACCCCCTGCGGCCCTGCTCGCTCGCCAGCCCTGCGTCTAGGGCAGCGCGCGCCTTGCAGACGCCACGCTATAAGTACTGCCTGCAGCGATGCTTTCGCCAGTCGGAAGACATGAAGCTCACCCTCCTTCTTCTCGTTACTACCGCTTTTGCTGCCCCACTCGGACCCACCGACGTGGCTCACAAGCGTAATGTGCTTGCCGCGCGTGCGCCTTTTCCCGGTGGGGACAAGGTTGACGTCTCAAACTGGGTCTTTGTGCCATCATGCGACGACTGGGTGCGTCGTATATGACAAGAGAGGTATAATGTTGTGCTACATGCTCATTTTATGCTATTCAACAGGTCGAAGGCTGCGATGGAGAGCCTGTGTGATCGTATTTTGGACCAGCGATGGGGCGAAGAGAAGGGGCATCATCTATAATTCGTGATAACAGAGGTCGTGCTTCTATCACGGACTACAATGAGGACAATGCACAGGATGAATGAGCCCCGAATAGAGCTCTGATGTATTGAATACCTATTGCTGGCGCACATCGTTGTCCTTCCCCGACTTGACATCCGCGTCAGTCGGTTGTTTCGGGCGCGGGCATGTTGTTGTCCCAGATTTCTTATAACTCGCACACAGATTACTGCCGCTCGGAGAAACTGTTATCGCACACGATCAGCCTTCACCTTGAAGCACAAACGTAGGCGAACATACGTAGAATGACCCGCGCCTTGTCACCATCGGGCACGGGCTTGTTTCCGGTCTTGCCTTTGGCTGCGATGGAACGATGAGAGCGGGAACAATGGGTGCAGAAGCACAGACATACCCATGAACTGCTTCCACAGTTGGCCCTCTTGCCGGTTCTCGGTCGCCGATATGCAGCGCGTCGCCGCATCCTTCCCGCCTGCGCCGTTTATCAGCCCCGATGTACACACCGGCGCGCCGCGCACGTACCCTCGTCATTGGTATTTTTTGGCTGCTCATCGCAGTCGAGGTCTGCGGACCCCTTCAGCGCGACCCGAGCACGTTCACATGTGCATGCACGCACCTTTCACAGGGTTCCTCGGCCACGGTGCGCCCGTACCTTTGGTACTGCACTTGTTCGGCTTCGGGCTGTATTTACCGCACTCCGAGTCCTTGCGCTTGCCGGCCTTGCGGTTCACCGTCACGGTCCAGTACTTGCTGCTTTTGTCCTTCGCCTTCTTGTGGCCTAGGTGCAGTCAGAATATGCAGGGCGAGTAGATAGAGATCCACGTACAGAAGACATAGTAGCACCAGTTCTCGCATATCTCCGGGAGCCTGCAATTCGTGTTATTGGTTGACCGAGAAAGATCGAGTTTGATAAGGACGTACTTGCTGCAGTCTACCTTGTAGTCCCAGGTAGCAAATGCTGATACCTCGTCTCCGATGGTGGAATTACCGTACGCCGTGACCCTACGAGACCAGAATTCAGCACTGGTGGGAGCTATATGAGGCTATCTGGTCTCACGAGGTCTCTTCCGGGTCTGTATTGTAAAATACTTCATCTTTCAAGGCTGTGACGGAGTGTTCGTCATCGAGGAGGACCTCCTGTCCTTGATATGGATCGTAAAGCTGATACGTGTCGGCTAGGTCCGATGCCTCTGCACGGCCCTAGCAGATATTAACTCAATCATCGCGAATGAACGACGGTTTGGAAGCCGCATACCTCGACGTCAGCAATATCTTCCCAACTGGACGTGGGGGAAGCCGTCGTAACGACGGAAAGCAGGGCGAAGGCGACAAGAAGACACAGCGAAGAGACGATTCTGGTGTGCATGCTGTGGATGCACATCAGCCAGCTCGCGGCGGCCCTTTATAGCGTACGCACCGTGCTTCAAGGGCGGACCCGCACGAAAGCGTCGGCGATGAGAAACGGAGCAGCGCCCCCACCGCCGGCGGTTCGTCGCCCCGAGCATGCGTGAAGCATCCTGACATCGTCTGTGTCGTAAAACGTGCCCCATGATGATGCCGACGCTTCGCGGTAGGACTTCCATGCATGTCGTCGAGAAATGCACAGTGATCTTCGGGAGACTACGCGCGTGAAATCAGCAATTCATACGGGAAAATATTGAAGGCCCGACGTACTTCAACAGGGGGAGGTTACGCGAAGGTACAGGCAGCTGCGCACACTCTGTGCATCATAATATCAGCGAAATAGATAGAGCAATGAGAGATTTCCCTGCCTTCCATGCCAGCGCCTCTAGGCCACCAAGTTGCTTCCATGGCTCCGCGATCCTGCAGCGTTCTGTCAGCAGGATGAATGGTACGACAGCCATAAACAATAAGGACTCGATCTATGTGCTGTGCGCGCAGACTTCGCGTCACTGAGAATACGGTTGAATGCGATCAAGGAATGAAGCGGCCCCAGAACCGCAATCGGGGATATGACTCGGCCGTACTTCTGCTACACAGGCCATGTACTGCAGGCATAGCCCAGTGAGTAATTGCACGCCAGTTCCAAGCTGCTCGGGACCTAAGATCTGCAAAGCGTTCTCGCGATCGTCGCCGCGCACCATCTCACCCTCTCTTCCCGGCCTCGCGTCGATTCAGGCCTGGTATATCGTGCTGCCAAAAACGCCAGAATGCTTCGTCGTGACCGGGAGGGAGCAGCTAGTGGTGCCCGACGGCGGGCCGACGCGCAGTAGCTCGTATAGAGCGCGCCCTGGGGGTTATGTCTGCGCGTGCCGTCGACACCCACGCTAGCGACGGCAGGACGAGCAATATTGTTCGCGAATGAGTGGATCTTCCTCCCGTCGCTGGCGATGCTGGTCCTGTTGTCTGTCCCACGATCAGTCGGCGATCGACGGGCGAGTAGCGATGTGTGTACTGACTACGACTATCGTGCCGGTTTTCGCTACTGTCACAGCGAGTCGCGGCGTTCGCGCGATCCACGCAAACGAAGCTCAGTACGCTATGCCTTTCGGCGTTCCACACTCGGTATACCTTCGGTATTCTAGTCCTTCGGCCGCTCTTCGCGATCCTGGTCTGCGTGCTGCGCCAGCACGACGTCATCCCGCAGCACAGAAGATGGACTTGTGGTGGGCACATTCGTTGCTGTCAGAATATATCTGCCGCTCATTGACCGTGTCCTGCTGTGGTCATGGTGGTAAAGAGAATGTCAAAGTTGAACGTTAGCGTCAAGAGAACGAGGCACGCGATTGCATTCACGGGTGCTCGCATTTGACGAGTGCTCACCGGTGCACCTTCGGCGTGGTTTATAGTCAAGTCATCTTCCATGGATTGAGGTCAAGCATTGGATGAGCCCACAATTGAGAAAGAGACAACTTCCGGCTCATACGTGGCCTGGTGAAACAGCCCTGCCGGATGAAGACCAGCGTGCTGCTGACGTCAGCGATACGGGCGTCATTGCGAGACGCTTTGAACGCGCCGCGGGCTGCTTTGTGCCTCCATGTCATCACTTACGCGTACCTCTCGTCCGAATTCCTACCGCAGCTGACCGCGCCTTATGGGATCTGTCGTTCCTTGCATTCCAAACGGCACCAGCCCCAGCCGCAAGTTCGGGATCTCATCTTCCGCGTCCGTCTGTGCTGGCATGCTGACAGATGCTACTCCCGCAATTATGTACCTTACATGCGGCGGGCCAAAATGGCGGACTGTAAGCATATACTTCGAGACCTTTACAGTATAATCCTTTTGCTGAAGCTGCCGAGCAACGTTTACGCGTGTGTAAGCCTCAGTGTCCATGTGATGCTCGTCCTCCGCCGCTCCATATGGTTCGCCTCTTCAGGCAGCTCAAAGGGTATGCGTAACAATGAGCAAGGAACGTGCGACAGCGGACACACGGCTCTTCATGCCCTTTTGAGCCGCATGGCGAGGTGGTCGTAGCCTTTGCCGATGTGCGCATGCCTTTGCTCGTCATCCGAGAGAGCTTCACTGTCTATATCTGGGCAACCTCCTACTATACATCGTGCGCTTCTCTACCCCATGCCCCAACCATTGCTGGTATTTTGTTACCAATATATGCGCGGCCAAAACTATAAAGCCTGCAAAACTCTCAATCCCGGTAGTATACACCGAAAGCCATCATGCGCGCCGCCGTGCTCGCCGTCACAGCGTTCGCAACTCTGACTCTGACTTTTCCCTCTGCGAAGGCGTCGCCTCTCTCCATGGTCGATGCGCTCGGCAACTCGACGGACAGCAGCTTTGCGCCCGGACCCTACAACCTCGACTGCGCGAGGTGCGCCGCCCACACCTTCTCCCCACGTCCCTCTGACCTCGTACAGCTACCCCAACGTCTGTGAAAATTGGTGCTACTATGTATTCTGTGCGTATCGTCTCTTCCTATGGCCGGCGCGCGCACTGATCGCACGTGCACACAGGCCACAAGGGCGGCCGCGACTCGAACGACGCGCACTGGACCGTCACCGTCAGCCGCAACGCAGCTCTGCGCGGCCAGAGCGAGTGCGGCAAGTACGCGCACAACAAGTGCAGCGTAAATGCGCACGGTGATCCCTGGCCTTCGAACCCCACGCGCGGTGCGGCTCGCTGTAACACCGAAATGGAAGGCGGACGCTGAAACGGAGTAGGTCTAAGCTGCGACGAGCAGCCGAAGAATACCAACGCCGAGGGCGGCCCAGACGCGGCTACTCGGTGCATGCCCGCTGGCGAGAACAGTGGTGAGCTTCAGCGCGCCACATTCCTACTCGTCGTTGACGAGACGGGTCCCAGGCGAAGGCGCCAAATGGTCGAACTACATCAGTAAGTCTTTGTCTATCGCCACCGTCCAGCCCTCTCTCACCCGTTCACAGATAAGGGGAGCGGCGGCGCCATCTCCGACGGCACTCAGATCCGCGTCGCGCTCCGTGCGTACCTTCCTTCGTGCTGTCTCCTACGTATCGCTGATATCTGGGCGGCGCGCAGAGCATACCTCGGGCCCGAACTGCGCGAGCTATCGCCGTGCGGGGTCTACGTCCTGCCCTGCGCCCGAGCAGCCGAACAGCCCCGACGTCGCGTCCGATGCTGTCCGCCAGCAGTGACGAGGAGACAAAGGTTACGCGAGCAAGCAGCGCCAAGTCTTGGTAGAATCGAAGTAGTACGGATCTCAATGTACGACGATTGTGCGATCGGACAAATCGAGCTGACCATCGTCGCTATACGCGGGTATGGGTGCCCCAACGGAGATGTGCAAAGGAGCCGCCGCGTCTGGCACATCATGCGCGCATCGGATGGAGAGCAGACAATCCTGGTCTCTCATGCTGATTGGTCCGTGCCCATCTTGTCATAAGCTTTGCATCTGTTGGACCGTGACAGTGGCATCTGTGAGCGACTGTTGGAACGTGGCACGGCGTCACGACTGCGCGGTAACCTCCGCGACGAAGCTCCGATCGTCCATCGGACGCTTCACTTGTGCGTGGCTGCCTACGATTTTCGCATCTCGGACTCGTCTTGGAGCTCAATTTCTCAGCACACAACATAGACAATCGGGTTGACATACGGATGTCGAAGTGCATCATGAGTTTCCCAATGATAGGTATACTCGCCTTCTGCCGCTGCTCTCGCGACAAAGCGCCTGGATCAACTGAAGCCGCGCCCGCGCGGAGCTGGGCAATCGCCGCTCTATTGTGCGCTGGCTGAGCGTCACGTAAGAGGGGATGGCGGCGCTTCGCTGCACACGCTAATCTTCGGATATGCAAGAGCGAAAGGTACGCCATATTCTGTGTGGCGTCATGTTATCATCCTCCCACATTCGGCCCTGGCTCAGCTGACCTTTCTCCGCAGGACAGAAATGAAGTCCTATGCGCTGCCGCTCGCTCACGTTGGAGGCTGCCCAAAGTAACTTGGGGTGCTAACTTTGGCTAACTTGTCCCGCGCCTGAGATTAGGCGCCAACGGAGCTAACGTGAACCAAATTAACTTGAGCTAACGTGAGCCCCGCGGTCATCTCCTC